>LZPO01097317.1:109641-120947 GCA_001675575.1 Neotoma lepida | reverse complement strand
GATTCCTAGTGATATTTTGCTAAACTCATAGATTGGTACCCAATTGTCATCAGAGAGGCTTCATCCAGCAACTGATGGAAACACGCAGATACCCGCAGCCAAACATTAAATGGAGCTCAGGGAATACTGTGGAAGAAAGGGAGGAAGGATTCTGGGAGCCAGAGGGGCCAAGGACACTACAGGAAAACCCACAGAATCAATTAACCTGGGTTCATAGGGGCCCACAGAGACTAAACTGACAACCAGGGAGCCTGCATAGGACTGACATAGGCTCTCTGTATATATGTTACAGTTGTATAGCTTGGTCTTCTTGTGGGGCTGTCTCTAAATGCATTGCTTGCTTTTGGAACCTTTCCTCTCATATTGGGTTGCCTTACTCAGCCTTAATATGAGGGTAGGTGCCTAGTCTTACTGCTACCTGATATGCCATGTTTGGTTGATAACCATGGAAAGCCTGCCCTTTTCTGGAGAGAAATTGAGAAGGAGTAGATGGGGGGCAGCAGAGAGGAGGTGGCAGGGAGTGGGGAGAGACTGAGAGGAGAGGAGGGAGGGGAAACTGTGGTCTGGATGTAAAAAAATAAGTTAAAATAATGAAAGCAAGCAAACAAACAAAAAGAATGACTTGCTTCATTGATAGATTCACTCATGGTGGAGGCAGAGCTTAAAATCTCTTTGTTGTTTGAGACAGGATTTCTCTGTNTAGTCCTGGCTATCCTGGAATTCATTCTATAGACCAGGCTGACCTCANACTCAGAGATCTGCCTGCCTCTGCCTCCCAAGTACTGAGATTAAAAGCGTGTGCCACCAACACCTGGCTTGAACTTAAAATCTTAACTGTGAATTTATGAACTCAAGTGTTCCTGGGATTATCCTTTACCAATAAATAAATAAATAAATAAATAAATAATAAAAAAAACCAAAAAAATTAAGACGTTCAAAGTCTGAGACAGAACATTTAAAAACTCTTAGTGTAGCTACAGAAATATTAGCTATACCATTATTGTATAGCACTTTCCTCAGAGACAAAACATTTCATATTGGAAGGAAGNTCATTAAGACATAGGATATTCTAAAGGAAGGTGAAATATTTCATTTTAAAATGAAGCCTGCTCCTGTAGGCTACCTCAATAAAACTCAGTGGTTCCCCAAGTTGGACATTGATATATTCTAACTGTGGTCTGTCACTGGTCCTATCTGGTAAGCAGACATTTGTTCTCATCACCTCATGAATAGTGTCACCCAACAACTACTCAGAAAAAACACTTCTTCAGTTCTCTTTGGCCCAAGCAAACCATACCTTGATGAATAGTCTTATTTTTCCCTAGTAATAATGGCCAATAATGTTTTCAGGATTCTAATTATATACTACACTATCTACTTAAGCAGAGAATTGCCAACACCCTACTATATTTTATAAACTGCAGTACAAGTCTTTCAATTTCCCATAAATGAAAAGTTTTTCCTTATGCTTGGCCTTTTCCTAGAATGTCCTTCAAACTACACTCCTTCACACTGCCCACTTGCCAGTTTTTGGACAATGGCTACTTTAAAAAATGTATATCACACATTCTTTGCAAAGCCCACTTGTTGTTTCTCTCGCTGCATTAGGGCACTGATCCAGTAAAGATGGCAGGGTTAAAATCTAGCAGAAAGTTATACATGTGATTTATCTTGAAATCATATTTTATAATGTGAGGAAAGAGCTTAGCTCTAGGAAGTGCAGTATGCTTAAAACAAAATAAACAAAACAACAGATGGGATAAGTCATTCTAGATGGCCATAAAAATATTGGTGGTCTATAAAAAAAAGGATTTAAAGACAAATAATAGTGTTCATTTCAGGTCCATCTCAGGGCCCTCAAAACAACATAATAAAATAATAGGTGGTAATGATCACCTCTTGTTGGTGCACCTCAAACTGGGTCAGGGAATTCCCACCATGGGAACATATTGGTAACCTTTGCCCTAATGAACTTTCAACTTTAGATGTACTTAAATCTATATTCATATTTTCATATCTTATACATCTCCTTATAGCAGACTAAATTTCTGGGTATAACAGGCTTCCAAAAAATGCCTATCACTTTCCTGGAAGTTCCACCTTGGGAGAGGCAGAGGAGATAACAGGAAAAGGAGAACTATAAATCCCCATCTTTTCTAGGGCCATGGGCTTTGATATTTAGCTTAGCCTTCTCTTTTTCTAAAAATGAATTCCATGTATCTTGCTTGTTTTAATCAGATTTTTAGGATTATTTCTCTTTCAAAACTTAGTAATCAAAACCAAGGCTGAAATGAAAACCAGAAAAAAACTAAAGACCTCCCCATAATAATAAGTTATAAGTTTTCCTGAAATGTTTGCAAGAAAAAGAACAAAGTTAGATGTGAGTAAGAAGATGCCAGTATGAAAATGTCAGTGATCTNTTTTAAAAACTTCCCTTTAAGAAGTGGTAGTTTTGGAAGAAAGCAACAGAGGTTAATGGAAACTCATGCCTTCTCCAAATCTCATCTTCACTTTACTGTGGGCCCCTCTCTGAGTTCCAATAGCATTCTGGTATCTTTCTATCATAATATTACTGTGTTGAATTGGTTTATGTGTCTGTATTCTCTATTAGAATGGAAAGGAGCATGTTCTAATTTATCTTCTTTATGTTCTAATTTATCTGTATGTTGGATACCCAGAAAAGGCCCCAATAGAGACCTCTTCAGGTTTTTGTACTTCTGTTCAACAGAAGTTCTGGAACATCTACATTTATTTATACCAATCCATTNTAGTCATCCTCAGAAACATCCTAATACTTAGAAGAGGTGAGTAGCCTCAGTAAGGTTTTCCAGTTTCTTGGTTTGTAATTTAAAAGTAATTGCAATAGCAACAATCACAGTTTTTGGAACCATGTCTACTTCCAAAAGCACATAGAAGTTTAAAACCTTAGCTGAGAACTTACAAAATCCGATATCCCCTGGGGAAAATGTTTGTTTTTTAAAAAGATGGATGGATGGGATGGATGGATGGATGGAGGTATTTTTTAAGTATTGAATTTTGCCTTCATAGTGGAATACCCTAAAGTTAAAAACCTAAATCCTGCCTCTTCTCTTGATTTTATTTCTAGTAACACCAAGAAAATGTTTCTATTTCAAAGTTCAACCTGGAGAGAAACCTGAGCCATCCTCCTNGTTGTGGCATATGCTTAAATCTGCTTTGTTCTCTAATTTGCTGTTCTCAGGTGGCCACATTGCAGCTGGACCTGCAAACTCAGCTTCTGTAGCTGCCCTTGAATTACAGTGCAACTTTTCCTCTCTTTTACCCTTCTTAATCAGCACTGAGCAAGAAGGTGGTTCTACACCTGGTGGAAAAACTCTTTCCATGCATAGAAGCAAAAAGTACCACTCAAGGTGCCCCTCAACCATGTGGCAGGACACCCATCTGGAGAAAAACATCTCCCTTATGTTTGGGAACTCAAAAGGTGAAGCTACCCCAGATAAAGTTCCAGGTGGTATGAAAGAACATAAAGTTTTGTTTTTATTTTTTTTCTCCTGATTCCAGTGATTTTATTACCCTTCTCCCTAAGCCTTCAAGAAAAAAAAAAAAAAGGTGTCAAGCTATCTTGTAGCCCGTGCTCAGCCCCAAAATATTATATTCTCTTAATTTTCTAGAGGGCACTAAATACTAGGGCCTGACATTGCAAGAACTGAACTGACTTGCAGACTAATTCTTAGGACTACAGGTAAAGCATTCTAGAGGATAGACAGGAATTATATTGATATTATCTTTATGTTTGTCTCTGTAATTATATGGAGATTAATTTCAAATTTCAAACTCCAAGCAATGCCTCTATCACGCTGGCACATAAAGGAGAGGAGGTAGCCATATAAGAGGGCAATATATTGATATATGAGTTTATGTGTGAGTATGTGCATAGACGCTGAAAAAAGTAGAAAGTAATTGTTCTGTGATATCCGTTTGCTTTCTTTTAACACTGGTGTGATGTTATGTTGTTGGTTTTTTATTACACTTTTTTTTATATTTGAGATTATAATAAATTTAAATAAATTCCCTCTTCTTTCCTTCTTCCAAACCCTCCCATATACCCTTCTTTGCTCTCTGTCAATTTTATGGCCTCTTTTTTTCATTGATTATTGTTACATACATATATGTATATGCATATATATTTCTAAATACAACTTGTTTCTATAATGTTACTTCTACATGTTTTCAGGGCTGACTATTTAGTATTGAATAATCAATCAATATATTCTTTCCTTGGGAAGACTTCCTCTCTGAGCATCTGTTAGTTATTTGGAGTTCTTTGTGTAGGGTTGAGGCCTCCTGTGTTCTATCCTCTGTCCACTTTGACATGTCTAATGGTATCATCCTTGTTCAGTTCATATTTAGGTAGTCATATTGTTAAGACTGTATGTGTGTGCCTCCTGACATTACTAGGAGACAGAGTCTCAAAACAAACTCCCTGACCTGGCTCTTCCAATCTATCCAGCCCCTCTCCCACAATGATCCCTGAGCCTTAAGGGCAGAAGTTGTTTTGCAGATGTATCCCATGAGACTGGGCTCCACANCTCTGCATTTTGATTGATTATAGTTTTCTGTAGTGGTCTCCAACTGTTGCAAAGAGCAGGTTCCTTGATGAGGGGTGAGAATTACACTTATTTGGAAGTATATGAACAAACATTAGAGTGTAGTTAGGGTTTATACTGGTATAATAAAGTGGTAATTGTAGATTTTTCTCCAAGACCCATGACTTCACTAGCGCTGTCTTTCTTTTATAAAAATAAAAAGTTTTCAGTGAAAAGACATCAAATTCACTCAAACCATTAGAGAAACTTCAAAAGCAAAATAATTGCACAATTTAGTATACTTGAAGCAAACCTAAACTCCAAACATATTACTCCATGATAATCTTGCCAAATACAAGAATTTAGGAATACCACATTGCCTGTGTGGAGTTCAGTTTTAGATCACAAAGATTTGCACAACTTTCAGACCAATAGTCAGCAATGTGTACATAAAATAACGAAATCTATCTTTGGATAGAAACCCCAAAGCAGAATTATTAGCCAGCCTGTTAATAAGTAGCTGACTTACATAAATAGGGCTAATTCATTTTTAAAGAGATTAATTTTATTATGATGTTCATTAGTAATGATACTGGACTTTCTGTTTGTGTGAAGATCTCACTTCAGTCAACACAGATTCTAGATTAACTCTAAAAATCAAATACCTAGGGTCTTAATGCAGCAATTTATACTTCTAGAAAAAGAGTTAACTAACCATTTGTGGTGGTTTGAAAGAAAATAGTCCTCAAAGAGAGTGGCACTAATGGGAGGTGTGGCCTTGTTGGAGGAAGTGTGTCACTGTTGGGGTGGGCTTTGAGGTCTCCTATCCTCAAGCTCCACCCAGTGAGACAGACCACTTCCTGTTGCTTGTAAGTCAAGATGTAAGGACTCTCTGCTACTTCTCCAGCACCATGTCTGCCTGCAGGCCATCATGTCACACAATGATAATACAGACCAAACCTCTGAAAATGTAAGCCAGCCCCAATTAACTGTTTTTCCTTTATAAGAGTTGTCATGGTCATAGTGTCTCTTTATAGCAATAAAAATCCTAACTAAGACACTAGACACTAGCCATGATCTGTTATGGNTAATTATCGTCCCTGCCNTTGAATAGTCATACTCCAAATTGTAGCATGAGACATGATATAGTATATACTGGGCCACAAGCATTATGTGAGTAGTCCTTGAAAGAGCTTTGTCAACCTTTTAGTCACTAATTCTAATCATCTTGGACTCTGATTGAGCCTTCATGCCCATATCCAGTTATACTATTTATGCCTAGGTTACTATATCAAGAAAAATATAAAAAGATAAATAGAAGTCAACTGGCAATCTTCTATGCTCCCATTCAAATGAATATTCTAGAGCAGATCATTAAACGACCCTTAGATTTGGATTTCCAAACTGCTTCTAGATGCTATCCACTGATCCTTTAATTATTTACCAGTTTCATTTATAACCAGACACTCTTAGTAATCTCCAGCCTTGTACAGATGCCTCCTCTTGGTTTTATACCTGCATACAATAGTCTTTATGCCATGTCTACATGCCATTTTGTTGTCAAATAAAAATTTTGTTCATCTTTCCCAAACTGATCAAGGGCCTCTTAACTAACTTAATTCTTTTAAAAACATTTTTAGTCCTAGCTCTGTGTTTGACATATAGAAGATATTTAATGAATACTAACTGCATAAAATTAAAATGAGTTTTTTTAAAAAAGAACTTTGATTAATCTTTGAAAATGCAATCGTCTGAACTACCCGAACTATGCAAAAGTTCATCATTTTATGAATGAGCTATAATTTTTTTTTCCTGAAATGCTCCTCTCCTTTTGTCCTATGGTTGTAAGGAAAATCACCAATGCAAAGAGCTCCAAAGCCCATGTTACAACAAAAACACATGGTATAGTGTCCTCCAGAATTAACACTGCTTGTGAGAACAATTGGGAACCCACATGCCCCTTGACAATAAATCATAGTATGTAATCAGAGCATAACCAGGCAATCTCCTCTTAGCTTTTGGTTTTGTTCACAGTTCATCTTTTGATTCACAGGGATAATTTGAAGATTATCTGATCTGAAACATAAAAATACAGTGTGTAGAGCCTAATTGCATGTAAGTATAATTTTTGTGAAGAAAAAAAAAGTATTTGCTGGGAGTGGTAATGTTTCCCAGTGGCATTTGGATTGTGGCATTCCAATCAGCTCTGGAATGCCAGTTTTCCAGCCAGATCCTGAACTTGATCCATATGCAAATTAGCAAAGCATGAATCCCGACTGGTCTTCAAATCAGTTCAGGCAGCCTTATATGGATTCATCTGCTTCTGTGTTGGAAATCTCACTGAAATTTAATTATTTTGAACATGAAGTAGTATGCCAAAGGCATAGAAGAGCTTTGGATTCAGAAAATTGTGATCTGAATGCCAGCAATTCAATCTCTTTTGGACAAATAGGTTAATATTTTAGTATCTCAGTTTTCTTATCCATAAAATTGAAATAATNTCCACCTGAAAGGCTTAAATTATGTATTGGATATTATAGTTTTAAAAGGGATAACACATAGAAGATACTGAAAAATGGTACTGGATTCATTCACATGATCTCACACAACAGTCCTGAGGGCTCCTTGCAGTGGAACCTTTTGCAGAATTTATATTTCTGGAAAGCAGACTAATGAGCAACCCACAACTTCGCAACCTGAATTTTTTGACTTATCCCGGAGGCAACACTCTTTACGCCTTGTTCTGAACACACTTTGAGCCACTGCTGCTGCAGCCTTTCTTGGCAGATAATAGGGAACTATAGCCCTGCACTGAAACTTGTCCAAATGTCAGTTTACAAAAGTTTAAACTGCCCTCCTGTCATAAATTCCTGTAATAAATAATTAAACAAAAATTTCAGGAAGCCTAGTTCCAGACAAGGATCACATGATCTCTCCTTGCTCACCTGCCAACTTTGCCTTCTAAGTTAAGTCTTCCTTTTGCAATCCTGTGCCCACCTCAAACTACCTCCTTTCCCCACCTCAGAACAGGTCCGGATGTGCTGCCTGCAAAAACTGTTTGTGAACCACCTTTTCTGGCTAAGTTGGTCCTTGCCTTTCTCATCTCTTCTCCACTCCCCCTGCCTGTGGCCATCCACGCTCCTAAGTGTAAGTCCAGATAAATGGTCTTTGAAGCTGCTCTGTTCAAAAGCCACCTTTGATTGGTGAGATGCTCCTTTCCTCTCCGATCCTTCTGGCTACCCACTGCCAACTCTGCACCCACAGGCCTAGCTCCAAACCTGTGGTTTGGGAGACATCTTTGCCTGATCTAGTTAAACAGCTCACCCAACCTGGCTGAGATCAGGCCATTCGGCTTCTACATTATTCAATCTAAGAAAGGTCAGATTATCATGACAGACAGATAATCAAAGAAGTCCATAAACCCAGGTCAAATCACAAAAACAATTACTTAGACACAACCATCCCAGGACATAGAATTTAAAAAGAATAATCATANAATGCATCAAAGAATTAAAGGAATTTAAGAAGCATGAACAAATACTTCATTAAACTCCAAGAGGATAACAATATATATATACTGATATATACACTGAATGTAAGGAAAAAGGTAATTTGGGATTTAAAAACTGAATTCAATAAAGAGGACAGAAATATTAAAGAGAACAACAAGCTGATATAAAGATGAAATTAAAAAATGCAACATCCCAGTTAGAAAGCACAGAGGAAAGCCTTTCAAGTGAAATGAATCAAACAGGAGATAGAGTATCAAGACAACAATAAAGCAGAGGACTGAGAAACCAACAAAGAATATGAATTTTCTTTTTAAAGCACAGGAAAGGAACATGTGTGAAATGTGGGGCACCATCAAAAGACCATTACGCTGGTCTTCATTATGCTGGTAAAATCTAAGAGAAATGGATGACTTTCTTGATTCATCCAAACTGCCAAAAAAACTAAGAGATCAACAATCTAAAAAGGTTCATAACATATGAAGAAATTGAAACTGTAATAAAAAGTCCTTCCATTTAAAAAAAAAAATCAAAGCCAGATGAACTCACAGAAGAATTATACCAGACTTTCAAGGAATGTCTTCAACCAATCCTTGTTAAATAATTTTTAAAAACCTAGAAATAGAAGGATGACTTCCAAATTCTTTCTATGAAACCTGTATTACTCTAATTCCCAAACAAACTAAACAAACAAACAAACCCCTACAGACCAATACTCTTGTATATATCAAGAAGATCATCCACCAAAATCATCAAGTTGGGTTTAACATGGAAATGCAGAGTTGGGTCATCATANATAAGTCAATATATATAATGCATCACATAAATGGAAAATCACATGATCATCCCAATAGATACAGAAAACCACTTTGATAAAAATCCAACATGAATTCATGAAAGAAATCTCAGAGAGAGTAAACCAGAGGGAAGATACCATAATGTAGTAAAGATATATAGAATAAACACACAGTCAACATTATCATAAATGGATAAAAATAGAAAGCAGTCCTATTAAAATCAGGAACAAAACAGGACTGTCCACTGTCACCACTCTTTATCAATATAGTACTCAAAGCACTAGTCAGAGCAATAGGCAAGAGCAATAAAATGATGGTCAAAACAGAAAAATGGGGTGGGGGGCTTCAATTGGGAAGGGGAGAGGGAGGTCATTACAGAAGTAGAAGGAATGAGAGGTGACAAAACCCACCAAGGTTATTTAATAAAGCCTTATTATTTTATAGTTACCTAAAATTATACATCACACACACACACACACACACACACACAGGCTGACAATGCTGCCACAAGAACTACAGACTAACCCTCAGGATCAGGTATGAGAAACTTCCCTTTGACTAATTGGCCAGGGTAGTCCAAGGGATTCCCAACACAATATAGAATACTGTTGCCATTGTTGCTTTCAGAAGTTGAAGGTAAGCCCCTATTGCTGAAGACACTGCACACTTAGGACACATGACTCAGATTATTTTTATTCAAACTGGATCTGACCTAAAATCCTTCCTGTGGTTCAGCTTCCATAGTATCAGGAAATACTATGATACTATGAAACTCTCCAAAAAAAGTGTGTTAGTAAGGTTGGTAGTGCTGTGGTAAACCTCCAACTTGGAGACAAAAGGGTTTATTTTGTTTACACTTCCAGGTAAAGGCCCTTTCTTCATGGAGGGAAGAAAGGGCAGGAATTCAATAAGGCCAAAAACCTGGAGGCAGGAACTGAAGCAGAGGCCAGCAACAGTAGAGCTTACAGGCTTGCTCCCCACAGCTTGCTTCTCATGGCTTGCTGAGCCTGCTGTTTTATAGCACCTAGAAGACCTCCAGCCCAGGGGTGGCACAACCCACAGTGAACTAACTAGGTCCTCGGACATTAATCATCAATCAAGAAAATGCTTAATAGGCTTTTCCACAGGCAAATAAGATGGGGCATTTTCTCAGTTGAGGTTCCCTCTTCCTAAACAACTCTAGCTTGTTGCAAGTTTGACATAAAACTAATCAGTGTAGGAGGAACACAATTAACAGTCCTCCCTGAGCTGTGACTCTCAGGAGCCACAACAGTGACCAGCAGGAGTAGAAATACATAAAAGTGCAACAACAGCTGTCTGTGGAATAAAAAGTCCACTCAACTGGAGAGAAATCATGCACAGTACTAGAAACTTAACTAGCTTCCCAGAGCTGGTGAGGTCCTGGATCCTAGGAGAGTCTCTACTACTGTCACTTTGATAGACCAATACACCTCCTAACTACATTCTAAAACTTATCCTTATACCCACAGACAAATGTATTGACCACCCTTCATTAAAGAAGCTTCTGTTTACAGCCAATGGATAGCATCACATAAACTCATAATTGGACACAATCCAGAGGTCAAGGATCATGTGGGGTCCAGCCCCAGAGGATACATCTACCTCAAGAGACCTGCGTCTGTGGCTCATGGAACATTGTGTGAGAGGTGGAGAAAGACTGTAAGATGCTGAATACCAGGATTTCGTCTGTGGAACAGTTTCTTAGAGAAATGACATAAACAATAGCAATATCAATAAGCATACTAACTGAGAAGGAGGATGTTTTCACAAAGCCTCACCCCTATATAAAGAACTTCAGGCAATTAATGAATGCTGAACAGAAGGATGAGTCCCCTTATTGGTTATCCAATATGCAATTGGTTATCCAATCAGCCCTGAAACCATATACAGACAAACAACAAAAACACACTCAGCAGGTTGTATTTATATAATTGTGTATATATAACAGTAATAATAAAAGGAGCTATCAATTTGAGAGTATGGTTGGCCGAGCATGGAAAAAGTTGGAGAGTGGAGACTTGGAAGGGGCTAAGGGGAGGAAAGAGAAGGGAGAAAGTGATGTAATTATGATTTTAATTGAAAATGTCTTTATAAAAGTTCAGGTACAACCTAGAGGTGGATTTCTGCCTCTAGGAGGTGCTAATCTATTCACATACCACAGGCATGGGTCTTAGAACCTTAAGATGTAGTAGACCAGAAGAGGAGATCCTAGAAATAATGAATTCGATTTTTAAACTCTGATGCCAGCAGTGCTTAGTTCTGATACAAGTTTTGCAGAATGTGCATGCCACATGAGGTCATGGGGGAAGTGCACACCTACTTACCAGAACAACCTCAGCTAAATGAAACACAAGCGTGTGTGAGTGCACCGAAACACACACACACACACACACACACACACACACACACACACA
>LZPO01097317.1:72394-90164 GCA_001675575.1 Neotoma lepida | reverse complement strand
TTCAAGCCAAACAACTGTCTCAAGCTTCCAGAGGGCCCAAACCAGTACCATGGAGGGGGCTCCACAGTTATTGGTCCACAGTTCATGCATTTCCACCAGCCTGGCTGGCTTCATGATCTCAATGTCGCTTGTTCATAGAATCTCTCCTCTCTCTCATCAGTTGGACTCCTGGAGCTCTGCCTGGCTCCTGGTTGTGGATCTCTGCATCTGCTTCCATCCATCTCAGGATGAGGGCTCATGAGGGGTTCCTCAGCTATGGGTCCACAGTTCATGTGTCTCCACTAGTTTGGCTGGTCATCTCTGTGTACCTTCCCATCATAAGCTCCAGGTCCAATTGGTGGAAGAGATGGAGCCTTCTATGTGCAAGGAAGAGTTGGGGCCTTCTATGAGCAAGAGAAAACAAGATCATGATGGGAGATATATTATCTATTTGAAAGTCTTTCTTATGCCTTGGAGGTTGTGGCATATATAAAGAATCCAGAGGTCTTTTTATGAGGCTATGAGCTATTATTGANACATCTGTCCCTGTACCTAGGAACAAGATAATCAAAACAAAAGAAACTTAAAAAGATCAACAAGATTCAGTGGGCNAGAGGAGTTGGCCACAGATCAGATTATAAGCATCTTCCCATTATACACTCAGGCATTTACGTGACATATGCAGCAACAAAGTTAGATTAGTTGAAGTTACTTCTGTCCTACACAGAGACTTATAGTGATGAGTAAAAAAAATAATGTAGAAAGATAATAAAAGAATGAGATATCAAGACCTCCCTTTCTTAGAAAAGTTAGCACATGCAGAGGCACTGTGATGTCATGGGACCAAAGTACAGAAGAATGCCAGGATTAGACATGTAAACAAATTCTATAAAGATATAAATGTAAACATTGTATTATGCCAGAATTTAAATAATAACTGCAGCAGCTTTGGCCTGAGGATTTTTCTTGGGCACTCGGAACACTAAGATTTAATAATACGCTGCTTGAGTGGAGTCCCCCATGGTACTGGACTGGGCTCTCTCTGTCTCTTATACACATCTAGATGTGTATAAGAGACGTGGGTTTGTTGAGGGGCAAGGCTTGGGGGCGGGAGGAGGGAAGAGGGAGCAGGGAGGAGAAGGGGTTCTGTGGTTGCTATGTAAAATAAGAAAATCTTATAATCCCAGCACTTAGACTGCTGGGGCAAGAGTTTGAAGCCAGCCTGGGCTATGTAACCAAAGTACAGACTGTCTCTTATACACATCTAGATGTGTATAAGAGACAGGGTGAGGGGGTTCTGTGGTTGCTATGTAAAATAAGAAAATCTTTTTTTTTTGAGGATTCAAAAAGCATTTATTATTTTTATTTGGACAAAATATAAACAGAAGTACAAAACATCTATAGTCAGAATCTTCTTTTATTNTGGTGATATTTTATCTGTGTCCCCCATTAAAATTTATCTGAAGATCAAAGGAAAAAGTTCAGCCAGCCACTAGTAGTAAAACCAAAAGTCATGCAATGTTAGCACATACCCTTAATCCATCTGGTTCTCTGTGAGTCCAAGGTCAAACTTGGGAACAAGCTGGAAAATGATGGCACATGCCTTTAATCCCAGCATCAATCATAGAGTTCTGGAGGTCTATGCAGACAGACAGGAAGTGAGGTAGCTTGGTGGAGAGAGGAAATGAGTTAGCTGAATGGACAGGCATAAAAAGCCTGCTTAGACAGGTACTCACTCTTTCTTTGCTTAGCTCTCTTTTGAAGCAGCGGTGTTGGTGGGGGGAGGCTAGCTGGTGTCTTGTTCCTAATTCCTCTGATCTCTATCAGATTTTTCACCCCTATTTCTTGCTCTGTGTTCTTAATAATACGATCATTTAAAAATTCATCTTACATTTTACAATTTTATTTGATTTACAAAAATGTAACAGCAAAATGACTGAGTTCACTAATACTGTTAAAAAAAAACACAACAGCAACAACAAAAAGCCAAGATTGATTTAATATTTGTAAAGATCAATAACTGACAGTGTGAAAGACCATCCATCCACTGTGAAAGAACATCTTATATACACAGAGTAATGAATAATGTGCTAAATCTATCTGAAAAATGACAAACTAGTTGGTTACTGGAACTGTAACTATGAAAGAAAACTGAAAAATTTATGATGCAGAGTTTGATGCTAATGTTTCATTGTACAGTGGTGAACACCAAGACTCACAGGTGCCTAAAATTTGCTGAGACTGAGAGAAATAGACTTCCCCTGGGAAAAACAAAGCAATGGTTATGCAATACCAATTTCTTCGCCCTGAAAACATACATACAAGTAACATTGTACAGACTGAGCAGGTTGTACCAAAGTACTTCAGAATATGTAGATACATAAACAAATGTAAAAACAAATAATGAAAAAGAGAAAACAAATTTGAAAGAGAAAAGAAAAGTATAAAGGTAAGCCTGAAGAGAGGAGGAGGAAGGGAGAATAATGTATGTAATTATATTATGATCTCAAAAATAGAAGAAATAAATTAAAAATAAATAATATCAATAAAATGAAATTAATATTTTGTCCCAATGCTCATTGTGACATTNTTATATAATTTATCTTTTAGGCCTTAATTTCTCTAGCCACAAGTTTGCCATATTCAGATAAGACATACACATATAGGTTAATGGTCACAGCTTCATTGTGATATTTTCAAGAGAGATTATTGTAAAATAAGAAAATCTTTTAATTAAAAAAAAATACACTGCTTGGAACATGGCAATCTGTCTGGGCTGGCTTGGAGATTTTGTTTTAGTCTAGTGTTATTGTAGCCACAAAAGATACTAGCCTGAGAANAGGCTGCCATATGCCTCTAGATTCTTAAAAATTGGGTTTGGTGTTAATGAATAAAAATGTTTATAAAAGATAACTGTTTATCAGTGATGATTAAACTTGAGGGAAAATGATTGTAAAAGANAACTCTGTTCTGTTGTGGTTTATCAATGATAACTAAAAGATATACAAAAGGAAGTAAAACACATGTCCAAAACCAAAAATGATATGATATATGTTTTGGAACAACATGAATCTATCCCTACTTACTATATTCTGTATAAATAAACACTCTGGCTGCTAATCATTCAGGTTGAAAAATTCTCCCGACCATTATGCCTGACTCACTCTTTCCCTTGCTGATTCCCTACCTCCTCCCTGGGATCTGTCCACAGCCAGGGCTGTCCCATGGGCAAATAAGGCCTTGCCATCAAATTGTGGAGAGCAAACAATAGCCTTGGCAATAGGCTAAGTTGTTTGGTTATTTCCTTGGCCAAAAACTCAGTTAGATGTAACCCATTCCTGGCACTCTGTAGATTTTATTTGTTAGCAAGAATTATTGAGTTGGGGCTTTTTCTTCCTCTTATTTAGTGATTCCATTTAGATTTTTTCCCTGTGTTTGTATGTGTTTGTGTGTGTGTGTATCTGATTTCCTCATGTTCCCTCCCTACCACCTTCCTCTCCATTTAATCCTCCCATTCAAATCTCCCAACTCATGTCTCTTCATAATTATATATTATATTTCCCCTTCCTCAGGAAATTCATCCCTCAACCCTAGTCCCTTACTCTATACCTAACCTCTCTGGTTATATAGGTTTGCTGTATGCCTATTAAAAGCTTAAAATCTAACATTTGCATATAAGTGAAAACATACCATATTTGTCTTTTGGGGTCTGGGTTACTGCACTCAGGTTTATTTTTCTTACTCCCTCATTTACCTGTGAATTTCATAATTTTGGTTTTTTTAACAGCTGAAAGAAACTAGCATTTTATTATGTAACTGTATCACATTTTCTTTATCCATTTATCCATTGAGGAAAATCTAGGCTGTTTCCAGTTTCTGGCTATTATGAATAGAAAAGCAATGAACATGGTTGAGCAAGTTCTCTATAGTGGGATGAAAAATCATTTGGGTATTTTCTCAACAATGATATAGCTGGATCTTGAGGTAGATCTATTTCCAGCTTTCTGAGGAATCACCACACTGATTTCCATAGTGTCTGTACCAGTTTGTTCTCCCATTAGCAACAAATGAGTGTCTCCTTACCCCACATCCTCAAGAGCATTAACTGTCATTTACTGATGTTGCCCATTTTGACTGGTGTAAAATGAAATCTCAAAGTGGTTTTTGTTTGCATTTTCCTGATGACTAAGGCTGTTGAACATTTCCTTATTTCTCAGCCATTTGTGTTTCATCTTTTGTGAACTCTCTGTTTAGTTCTTTAATTTTTAATTGGGTTATTTGTTTTCTTGGTATCTAGTATTTTAGTTCTTTGCATATTTTAGATGTGGACAAGGATGTTTTTTGGACGTGAGATTTGAAGTACAGGCAATGAAATTAAAAACAGACAAATAAATTCCTGGTAAACAAAACTGAAAAGCTTCTGCATGATAAAACTAACAAAAAAACCAGAGTAAGAGAAGACACACATAAGGAATTGAAATAACTTAATTGCAAGAAGGTAGAAAATTTTAAAAATGGACAAAGTGCCTTAACAGACACTTTTCGAAGGAAAACATGCAAATAACCAATAGGTTAGTGAATAAATCCTAGTACATCTCTGATCATAGCAGTTGGAAGCAGAGGCAAAAGAATAATGAGCTGAAGGACAGCCTAGGCTACAGAGAAATCCTGACTGAAAAAACGAACAAACAAACAAAATCACAAAGCAGCAACAGCAATGAAACCAACTCAGTATCACTGATCATCTGGAATACATACATTGAAAACATGGGCAATAAAATAGAGGGCCTGTGAGCAACTGAAATCAAATTACCATCAGATACAGAAGACTCACTTCTGGAAAGATAGCAAAAGAAACTGCCATCCATAAGTTCAAGGGCATTTCAAACCCTCATGTTCATGAAAGTGTCATTCAAAATTGTAAAAACAAAATCTTGAGCTAAGTGTTTATCATCTGATCAAGTATGAAGGAAATGTGCCCTATGTGATCCATGAATAAAGAAAAGCTATGTGGTCTCTCAGAGCATGGAAAAATCTAAAGGATGTTATGGTAAGTGAGATAAGACATATGAAAAGACAAATAGCACATGATCTCATGTATGTGTGAAATATAAATAGGCATTAACTCAGTAGTTGAAAGTAAAATTATGGTTACCAGAAGGTAACAGGAGAGAAACAAGGGAATGAAAAGTTAATTGTTCTCAGTAAGCAGGTAACAGGAATGAGTTTTGAAATCCATTGCAGAACAAGGTAACTATAGTCAATAACAGAATACTGTCCCTTTTAATTTAACAAAGCAAATTCCAAATGTAACACAAAAAATCAAAACGGTGAATATGTTAGTTTGATTTAATCATTCTATGCTGTATTACATGCTTCAAAATGCTATATTGTATTTAATTAATGTAGGAAAATATAGTTTTCTGATGTCTTTTAAAAAGTGGAAGTCATATGACGTTTGCTAATGAATATTACCAATCCATCCAAAGTTTTAAAAATANTTTCCACTGTTCTCTAGATCTCTAGCTATCTCCATTAACCTCATTATCTTCCTTTCCAACTTTATTCAGTGTTAATGGGGAAGGAAAGAGAGGAGGATTAATACACACAGATCGAGACTGTTGTAGGCCCCTCTCACATGTTAGGACCAGTAGGCTCAACCTCACCTTGTTTGCATGCATTTACCTATTTATATTAACTATCCTATTGAATGTAGACTCTCAGTTGTGCCAAGTGAATATTGAAAGTCACAGTAAGGGCAATAAAGAGAGGAAACTTAACTCACCCCTTAATATTATATGGAAAGAAAAGTTTTTGCTCAACCTCCATTCATCAAAACTTCATAAGATTCACTTCCTATTCATGATGGGAGTGGGAGAGTATATCCATTGGCCATGATACAATTACCAAATGTCTCTGGATGCTCACACAAACTATATATGCCTCTTTGAAAACATGAAGGTTATTTTATTTAGATATTTCTGTATGGGCAGCATGCCCACATTTTCAGGTCAGAATATCACTTTTGGAAGTTTCTCTCCATCTTATTTGAGACAGGGTTACTCTTTCTTCTTTACTCAACATATGGTGTTCTAGCATTTGAAAATCCACTACATTAGCTTTTTAACATAGATTCCAGGTGTAAAACTCAGCAAGCTTTCATGGCAGTACTTTTACCTGCTGAGCCATCTCAATAGTTCCCTGTGTGTGCTTCTTAAGGAACCTTTTAGTTAAATGAGGCTGAGTGAAGGATCTGTACCAAGTGTATCTTATGAGTCACACAGAAAGCACTTTTTCTTTTTAAATTCCAAAGTAATGAAAAGATGTAGTAGGATGGCTAACTAGGGGTCACCAAATAGACCAAAGTTAAAAAAATTACTTTAAAAGACAGAGACAGATGACACTGGAAAATATTCTATTTAATGTTAGATGGCTGTTAGAGCTGGCTGGCAGTCTGGTTTTTAATGGCACTGTTATTTAATTTACTCATCCTACCAGAGAGTCCATTTCCTTAAAATAATAATGAAGTTGACCAGAAACACAATTGTCTTAGTTGTGTTCCTTATTCCATTACTTTCTGAAATATTAGAGACAGTACTATGGTTATTTTTGAAGTAGGAGCAAAGATCACTAAGTTGATTACATAGGCAGCTTACTCCTGTATCTCCAGAAATTGACTAGGTCCCACCACTTCAAGTCATCTCCAAACAAAATGATTACAATAACCAATTTCTATTGATGTTTGCATCATTTGGATTTACTTGCTAATATTTAAAGATCAGACTAGCCTTCCACAGAAGCTAGAGGAAGCTGCTATCTGGAGTCCATGGGAAGAAAAGATAATTTTAGATGTGGGGTCTAACCCCCCCCCCCACAGAATAGCACACTTCTCAAAGCCTCATTATTAGTCATGCATCTCAGGTGATCTGATAGCCCCAAAGAGCCAGAACTTCCTATCTTGAGGCACATTTGCCATATCAGAGACACTGACAATATCAAACCATGGCTATTACATGCAATATAAAAACTTGACTGTCCTAGTCCCATTCCTCTAACATCTGCCCAGTGATCGATCTCATGCTTTGATTAATGTATTCATTGGGATTTTGTAAAGGAACAGAACAGATAGAATGAATATGTGTATAAATAATATATTTATACACACACACACACACACACACATATATATATATATATGTATATATATATATATATGATTTATTAGAGTGACTTACAGGCTATCATCTGTGTAGTCAAACAACAGATATCTCCCAAAGGAAAGGTCAAGAGTCAGATAGTTGTTCAATTCATGAGGGTGGATGTTTCTGTGAACTCAATCTGGTGCTGGAGTCCTGGGGAATTCCTAGAGAGCTGTTGGTCTTCAGTCTTTGTTGGAATCTTGAAGAAGTAGATTATAAAATCAGCCTCAAAAACAGGATAGATGAACTTGCCAGTGAAAGTGAAGGCAAGTGACAAAAAGAGAAAAGTTCCTTCTTCTGTGTATATTAAAATTATATGTATAGATATTTACATCATTTTTCCCTTTCCCTTTCCTCCTACCCCTTCATTCAACTCCCTTGCTTTCAAATTAATGGTCTCTTTTTCTTTAATTGCTACACATACATACACATACAAACACAAACACACACAAATATGCACACACACACACAACATTCCTAAATACAAAACCACAACCTGCTTAGACTCTGTAATATTACTTGTGTGTATGTTTTCATGACTGAGCACTTATTAATAAGCAATTGGGGTGCTCCTCCCTTGAAGAAGACTGTTCTGCTCTTGCCATTCCTTAGTTATTTGTGGTTCTAAAGTCTAGGGTTGGGGCCCTGCTAGCTTTCTTCTTTCCATATTAACATATTCACTGATGTCACCATTCTTCAGGTCTTATTTAGACAGCTTTACTGATAAGACTTCATGCCTGTAGTCTATCTGACATATGTGGGAGACATGATCTCACAGGAAACATTGTTTTCCTTGATTCTTACAATCTTTCTGGCCTCTCTTCCAATGATCCCTGAGTTACAGGTATAAGAACTATGTTGTGAGTATATTAGTTAGAATTTTTTTAGTTAAAACATAAAATCTTTTGTTTTCTGCATTTTATTAGGTTGTGGTTTTCTTTAATTGTCTCAATCTGTTGTAAAGAGAACTTTCTTTGATGAGGGGTAATAACTTCACTTATCTCTGTGTACAGAGATAAGTATTCAGAATGTAGTTAGTCGTTATGCTGGTTTAGTAAAGTGGTGGTTGTAGGTTTTCATCCAAGATCCATGACTTCACTAGCCCAGATAATTGGTTAGTTTCCCAGCATGCTGCATGGTCTCTCTACTGCTGGTGAGGGTTTAAGTTCAGTTAGAGAACTGTTGGTTACTGATAAGTTTCTTATACCTGGATAAACTTCTCCACCAACGCAGCAATCCAAATTAGACTGAATTAGGAAAGGCTAGGTTTAATGGGTAAATGTTCCAGGGTGATTTCCCAGCCCCTCAAAGAGACTAGGATGAGAAATCAGAGGAACCACAAGTCTAGTTTTGGGGATGCTGCTTAAATAACCTGAGGGAGTGGTCTTGATCCTCTCTGGGGAGGAGCTGTGTTTGACAGGCTTTGAAGGGGTGGGTTCAGCAGCATGTGGCCCAGTTCCGGGATGCTGCATGGGCTGCACATGGGTGAGGAGTCTGGGCAGCTCAAGGTGTGGGTGGCGCTGGGGGTGGAGCCCGAGCAGCACAGGAAGCAGGGCCAGTGATAGGGTACTGGCCTGGAGATGCCAGGGGCTGAGGTGGAGATCCCACCAAACATTCCAGACTCTTTGGGTATAGGGACACCGGTTCAAGTCTGGTTATTTCCTGCAGGCATGGGATGATGTGGGGAAGTGGAAGAGTTGGAAATTGGTGGGCTCACATTCAGTAGGAAGTGTGAGTTGAGGAGCATCTGGTGAATTGTAATATCTGTTTCTTGTGGAAGCAGAGAAGGCAAGTTTCTAAGAAAAAAATAGATTATTAATATATGCCCTAGTTGTACTGCAAAGATGAATGCATGGGACAGAAGAGCAGATAGGTCCTTCATTGGTACATCTTGGAAAACCAGAGGGTGGAGGGTCTCAGCTGCTGGACAGACCATGTATCCTGAATAGGTGCTTGCTTGAGCCTGGAGAGATGGTACCAGCATGGATGTCCCAGGAGTTTGGCAGCTGACGGGGTGGTGAGGATCACAGCATAAGGCCCTGTCCATCGGGGCTCAAGAGACTTAGGAACTAGCTGTTTGAGGAGTACTCTGTCCCTTGGGGAGAGTGTGGCAGGCTCAGGGGCAATTGGTTCTGTTGGTGTTGGGGCAGGGAGATAGCTGTCAGCATGTGAATGGAGAAGAGACCTCAGAAGAGAGAGGTAAGGGAAGTACCCAGCCAGTGAGGGAGTTCGGGCTGGGAGGTGGTGATTGAGGAGGAAGGGCCTTCCATAAAGGAGCTCAAAAGGGCTCAAACCTGTAGGAGAGTATGGGGTTGCCTGAAGGCATGTAAGGGCAATGGGGAGAAGAGAGGGCCAAGATAACCTGAGTTCAATGGAGAGCTTGGTGAGCTGTTGTTTGATGAGTCCATTGGCCTTCTCAACTTTTCCCAAGGATTGTGGATGATATGGAATGTGGAGGTTCCAGGAGATGTTGAGAGCCTCTGACATGAGCTCCATGACCCTGGAAGTGAAGGCTGGCCTGTTGTCCATTTGTATGGTCTGTGGCAGGCTAAATCTAGGAATAATGTGTTCTAGGAGTATTTGGGCCATCACGTCTGTTGTTTCCCTGGAGACCAGGAAAGCTTCTATCCACCATGTAAAGGTGTCAACCATAGTTAGGAGGTAACGGAGTTTTTTATGTGTGGGCATGTAAGTAAAATCCACCTGCCAGTGCTTGCCTGGGTTGGTGTCCTCAAAGCTGGTGCAGAGGCTGACGTATCTGCAGAGCTCCCTGTGGATTGGCCTTGGAACATATCTGGCAGGAGGAGTGGACCTGTGAAATATGAGCTTGAAGATGCATGAGGTCAAAGAGGGGCTCTAAGAAGTGGAACAAAGCTTTGAGGCCTATGTGTAAGGTCTGGTGGATGTCTGAAATGATAGACCGTGTCTGGTCCTGAGGAAGGATGAGGCGGCTATTTAAGTAGAACCATCTATCCTTTGTGTGGCCCCTTTTTTTCAGGAGCTCCTCCCTCTCTTCTGATTGACAACAGGGCTGATAAGAAGGTGTCAAAAACAAAATATGTTCTGTTGATCCAGAGGAGCTGGAGGCCAGTCCCTGGGCTACTGAGTCAGCCTTGGCATTGCCTAAGGCCACTGGGTCCTTGGAGGACTGGTGCCCCCTGCAGTGAATTGTGGCTACCTCTGCAGGGAGCTGGAGGGCCACTAAGAACTTGGCTATAAGGGGTCCATTAATTATGGGAGTACGATTGGTAGTGAGGAAGCCCCTTTCCCTCCACAGGACAGAGTGGTTATGGGCTATTAAAAAGGCATATTTGAAGTCAGTATAGATGTTAGCTGTTGACCCTTAGCTATCTGGAGTGTTCTAGTCAAGGTGATCAATTCAGCCTTTTGTGAAGAGGTTCCCATAGGCAGGCGGTTGCTTCAATTGCTTTAGTGGAAGTGACCACTGCACATGCTGCCTGGCAGTTTCCTGATCTGTCTATAAGAGAACTTCCATCAACAAACAGGGCGAGTTGGGGGTTTGTGAGTGGTTGGTCTAGGAGACCAGCCTGGGGTGAGAGTAAGGCCTCCACAGCCTCTGGGCAGAAGTGAGAGGACATACCCGAAGGGGAGGGGACAGGAAGGAGGGTTGCAGGGTTTAAGGCAGGACTGGAGGCCAGAGTAATTTGAGGGTTTTCTAGAAACAGTAAGTGAAAGACTTGAACTTGTGAGGGCCCAAGGAGGGAGAGAGAGGAATGGTTTAGAAGGTCTGAGAGGTGGTGGGTGGAGTATACCAAAATTGGCTGGAACAGGGTTATTTTGAGAGCCTGCTTCATAAGTTCAGCTGCTGCTGCTAGGGCTTTCAAGCATGGCTGCCATGCACAGATGTCCAACAAGAATGCCATGGCCCAGTTCGAAGGCCCAACTGGTTGGACTAGAACCCCAGTGGCCACTCCCAACCTTTCATCAGTATAAAGGTGATAAGGTTGAGAGGGGTCTGGAAGAGCAAGGGTGGGGGCTGTAAGAAGGACATCTCACAGTAAAGAGAAGTGGTGGCAGACAGTGGCTGGATGGGTAAGGGGCCCCTTGGAAGTCTCTGTAATTGCATGGTATAGAGGCTTGGCTATAAGGGCAAAGTTAGGGATCCAGTGACAGAAGAATCCCATCAGGCCCCAAAATGAGCAAATCTAGTCCAAAGTGGTCGGGGGCTGTAAATCCCAGAGGGCTTGGACCCTGTCAGAGGTGAGGGTCTTAGAACCTGGGCTGAGTTGAACACCCAAATATATCGTAGTGGGAGAGCATAGCTGGGCCTTAGATGGGGAAACATGATATCCCAGGGAGTCAAGGTAGTTCAGGAGCGAAGAGGTGGCCTATTGGGACAGAGGCAGAGTGAGACTGCAGAGAAGAAGATCATCTACATACTTGAGGAGTGTGCTAGGACCAGAATCAAAGGTGGAGAGATCCTGAGCCAGGGCTTGGCTAAAGAAATGGAGATTGTCTGAAACCCTGTGGGAGAATGGTCTATGTGAGCTGTCTGGAGGACTGTGTTGTCTGGGTCCTCCCAGGTGAAGCCAAAGAGGAAGTATGAGTCAGTGTAAAAGGACAGTAAAGAAGGCATCTTTCAAGTCCATAACAGTAAAGTGGGAGGTGGCAGGAGGAATGTTAGACAGGAGGTTGTAGGGGTCGTTAACTACTGAGTGGGTTGGAATAACTGCCTCATTAATGAGGCGGAGGTCTTGTAAGCACAGGAGGACTTATGTACAGCAAGAATGGGTGTGTTGCAGGGTGAGTCGATAGGTATTAAAAGTCCCTGAGATAAAAGGCAGGTGATAATAGGCTTAAGGCCTTGGTGATGGGTTTCAGAAATAGGAAACTGGGGTTTGGAAAGGAGGGAGGAGGGGTCCTTAAGGCAAATTAGAACTGGTTGGTGGTGAGTAACCACCATGGGATTTGAGGTATCCCACACTTGGGAATCTACAGGATAAGGGAGGGTAGGGACAGGACAGTCTAGGGTAGGGACCCATGAGGCTATTAAGGGTAGAAGAAAATGGGACTCAGTAGAGTTTGTGGGGACCAAGGTGAAGGTGGCCCCTGAGAATATCATGACCAAGTAGAGGTGTTGGCTAATCATGTATAACCAGAAAGGAGTGTGAGAAAAATCAACCTGTGAGAACGCAGGGAAGTATCAGGGTCTTAAGTGGGAAGGAAGGGAGCTTATCAAAATTAACAATTTTGTCTGAGACCATTTCCATACCTTGGAGGAGGCAACAGACCATCCACCTCCATGACAAAAATTGGCAAGGGAACTGTAGGACTCGAGTGAGATATCAAAACAGAATAGGTAGTTCCTGTGTCCAAAAGAAAGTCAATGGACTTACCCACTATCTGCAGCATCACCCTAGGCTCAGAGAGGGCAATGGGAGTCACTGAGTCTAGGCCACNTCAGTCCTCCACCAGGCTTAGGAGTTCAAAGGCCGGAAAAGTCTCAGTTGCCAATGTTGGTGAGGCTGGACCTCTGTGATATGGCACAGAGGACGAGCCCACATGGGGGCATTCCAATTTCCAATGCCCAGGCTATTGGCAGACAGGACATGGCCTCCTGGGTGGCTGCGGGTCAGGGTAATACTATGACCAGTGGCCCTGCTTGCTGCATTTAAAGCAGGATTCTGGCAGAGTTGACTTGGGCCAAGCTCTGTTGGGATGGAGCCTTGTGACCAACTTCCCTAGTCACCCTTGTAGGGGCTCTGGTGGCCTCAGGACAGCTGCCAAGGCTTGGAGCATAACCTTCTGTTGTAGCCTTGTCTGTCAGGACAACTCAGCCTTCTCCTCTCAAGCATTAAAAACTTTAAAAGCCATTTTCACCAATTCCTATAGGGGAGTTTGAGGGCACTCCTCAACTAAAATTTTTTTTTTCTAATATCTGGTGCTGACTGAGATATGAAATGGGTGGCCAGGACTGTGGCTTCTGCTAGGGAGGCTGGGTTAAGGCGAGTATATTGAACTATGGTCTCTTGTAACTGGTTCAGAAAAATGGCTGGGTTTTCGTCAGCTTAGCTGTGTAATCTCTTGGAGCTTATCAAAATTAACAATTTTGTCTGAGACCATTTCCATACCTTGGAGGAGGTAACAGACCATGAGGTCTCTTCTTTGGCAACCATTTTGACCTGGTTGGTAATCCCAGTAGGGCCCTGTAGCTGTCACTGCCACCTCACCCACAGGGACTGTATTGTGCCCTAGGTGGGTTTGATCTGCATGCTGTTTAGCTGCTGCCTGAACTCAAGTTCATTTCTCAGGAGTGAAGGTAGAGGCCTGGATCACATAAAGGTCATGCCAAGTTAGATCGTAGGCCTGGGACAGATAATGGGACTCCTTGATATAAAAAGAAGGATTAGCAGAGAAGGAACCTGATTGCTTTTCTATTTGTGAGAGGTCCTGAAGGGAGAAGGGCACGTGGACTTGAACAATTCCATCAACTCCAGCTACCTCTCAGAGAGGGCAGAGGAGGGCAGGAGTCTGGTGAGACTGAGTATGAGAAGGAACTGGGGAAAATTTGGGGGCATCAGGCCAGTGTGTAGAAGGGGACCAGGACATAGGTTGAGGCATTGGGGGATAGGGAGGAGTAGAGAGGGAGGGGAGGACCGGAAGGCGGGTAAGGAGGAGGAATTTGGCCAGTGAATGGAACATGTGGCCTCATAGGAGGGGGTTGGGTAAGTACAGGGCGGGGAATTGGGGGAGGGGCCAGTGTCTCTGGCCCCATGGTCAGGGAGGAGTTTTCAGGATCTCAGTTACCAGATAGGTGGGAATCTAGAGGCACCATGATCTTAACCACCAAGACCAATGCTGTGAGACACTGGCTGCTGTAAGGAGGGCGGGAACACAGAACCCAAAAACCGTGGACATAGGGCAGTTCTGTCCATTTATCTCTNCGCCAACAAACATTTTCAAGAATGTGGAAGATGGAAAATTCTAAGGTTCCCTCTGGAGGCCATCTTGATTAGTTATTAAGGGCATATTGTGGCCAGGTCTTAGTGCTCAGAGAAATCAAGCGTTCAGGACAGATGGTATCAGATAGCCCCAATTTGAACAGATTTTGTAAAAGAAAGCCCAAGAGCATTTGGGGATCTGGCTTTGAACTGCAAGTGCCCATTTCACAAGTCTGTGCTGGGGACCCGAAGCCTAACACAATGTGTCCNATGTGATTGGTCTTGGGTCAAAAAGGTGTGTGGGAAATTCCCTTCAACAAAACATCTTCTGGAGAAGGGGTCCCACAGAGCAAAGGTAGCCCTTTGCTCTGGAATGGGTCNAGTGGAACAATGACAGCACTCTGCTCCAGTAAGGGTCAGGTGGAACAAAGGCAGCCTTTTGCTCCGGTAAGGGTCAGGTGGAACAAAGGCAGCCCTTTGCTCCAGTAAGGGTCAGGGGCCTGGTGCGNCAGGACATACCGAACAATGAAGAGGCCCTGGGCCTCCTAGGCAATGACTTGGAAAGGGTAATTTACCCATCCAAAAGCTGATCTTAGTCTGGCAAAGAGCAGGTGTAGGGGAGGTGTGGTTTCCCACCACATGGCCCTGGTCCAGTGTGGGAAAAATCAGCACCTCCATCAGTGGAACCTCCAGATGATAAGTTTCTTACTTATCGGCATAAACCTCTCTGCTGATGCAGCAATCCAAATTAGACCAAATTAGGAATGGCCAGGTTTAATGGGCAAATGTTCCTGGGGATTCCCCGGCCCCTCAGAGAGACTGGGACAAGAGACTGGAGGAATCACGAGTCTAGTTTCTGGGATGCTGCTTAAATAACCTGATGGAGTGGTCTTGATCTTCTCTGGGAAGGAGCCATGTTTGGTGGGCTTTGAAGGGGTGGGTTTAGCAGCATGTGGCCCAGTGCCAGGCTGCCGCATGGGCCGCACACAGGCCAGGAGTCTGGGTGGCTTGAGGTGTGGGTGGTGCTGGGGGTGGAGCCTGAGCAGCACAGGAAACAGGCCTATGATAGGGCACTGGGCGGGAGTGTGGCCCCGGTGGCTGGGTCTGGAAGGAACCCCCCAGGTAGAAAGCAGCACCGCCAGTTGGTGGACATTGTATGGTGGCCAGGAACTGCCCTCCCAGAGCAGGATGCCAGGGGCTGAGGTGTAGCTCCCACCAAACAGTTACCACCAAGGTATATGTACCAATATTGTACCCTTAGTGTTATGATACCATGATGGTCCTTGTTGTGGTTGAGAGGTATTACAGATCAGTAAGACTATTTAGTAGTTTCCTCTTTAGAAATCTTGCATGACCCCTTCTGATACCCTGGTAGCTAGTCCTCAGGAAGTAGACTTTAAGTCAAACCCAGCTCAGGTCCTCTGGGTTTGGTGTCTGAATTTCATAGTGTTTTTGGCAATAGAGACTTATGTTCAACAACTGGGAGGCAACCAAAGGCAGCATCAATAGCCTATAATATTTTGGTATCTCTTAGGTAACTTTGACCAATAACTCAAAAAGGGACTTCTAATGCTTGATGTTGGAATTTTTTTGGTAGTTAGTCTGTATACCGATTTGCATGTATTATATGTAATTTTAGGTAGATCAATAATAATATGATGCCTTATAATTTTTTTCAGATATCCTTGCTCTTATATAACCTCCTCCTTCCTTTTCTTTTGTATTTATCTCCCTCTCTCTTCCTTAATTAAATCTCCCCCTTTTCTCCTATCTCATCCTTCAAATCATTTGTACCTTGTTATTTCCTTTTCTATTGCTCCTATCCACCACCTTAGTACCCTTTTATATTTCTATTTTCTGCAATTATTCCTGGTTGTATACTGATATCTAAAGGCATGGAACTAGAAACCACATATGTACTAATCCCCTCCATTTACTTTTGAAATCTTTGTCATTCTTACTGGATAAGATGAAATCTCAAAGTTTTTTTTTCATTTGCATTTAACCTAATCTCTAGCAATAACAAAAATTTTAAAATATTTCTCATTCATTTTCATTTCATTTGGTATTGCTTCAAGTTTTTCTCTACTTAAGGTAATGTTGGGTCTAGATTTTTAATATGTAACTTTTATTATGTTGAGTATGTTATCTTTAACTATATTATCTTCTAGGACATTTATTATGAAGACATCATTTTTTTTCTTCAAAGGCTTTTGCTGCATCTGTTGGGATGATCACATGATTTCTCTTTGTCATTTTATGTAGTTCATTATATTTACTGAGTTGTGTATTTAAAACTAGCCCAGCATCTCAAGGTTAAAGACAACTTTATAATGGTGAAAATCTTTTTGATGTGTGTTGTGCTAGTTTGAGACTGAACACAACAACTGTTGAACATTTCTGATTCTATGTTAATTGGGAATATTGACCTGGTACTTTCTTATTTTATTGTTTTGTCTTTATGTGGTCTGGTTATTAGTGTGATGCTGGCTTCATAAAAAGTATTTTGGAGTGCTCTTTTTCTTTCTATAGTTTTGTGGTATATTGGATGAATTAGACATCATCCATTTCATTTAGATTTTCTAGCTAAGCAGAGAACATGTTTTTGAAGTATTCCCTTATAGTAGTCTGAGTTTCCTTGGTCTCTTATTGATCTTCTCAAAGGAGATACTCTTAGATTCATTGGTTATTTGTATTCTATTCTTTATTTTTATTACATTAATTTCATTTCCACTTTTATTATTTCTTGCCATTACAANGTTTGAGTTTGGTTTGTCCTTTTTTCCAAAATTTTCAGTTACATCATTTAGACACTTAATTTTACTCTTCCTTATTTTTTAAAATGTAGGCACTTATAGCTATAAATTTCCCTCATAAAACTGTTTTTAATGTATCCCCAAGGTCTTGTTGTGTTGTGTTTTTATTTTCATTTCAGAAAATTTATGACTTATTTTTAACCCCTTCATCATACAGTAATATGTTGTTTAATATCCATTAGTTTGTACATTTATTTGGCAAAAGACTCAACAAGAAGTAACCCACCCATCACTGTAGTTTTTACTTGGCTCCAGAAGACATCTAGTTGAGGCATTGTCTCCCCCATAATATAGTTACTCCATTTAAATTATTTTATATATGTATGTATTTGAGGTAGCTTCTACAAAAACAGGTTCCCATATGTTTTTTCAAGAGGTCTTCAGTGTTATTTGTACCGCTGTATATTCATTCTTTACCTGATATCTTCCATTCCTCTCCATTTAATCCTCCTAATTTAGTTTTCCTTTCATCTCTTCATTACAACACATTCTATTCTCCTTCCTGGAGAAGTTCCTTCATGTCCCCTAGTTCTTTACCAAATCTAAACTGTGTGATTTTTTTGGATTGTAGCACACATATCGAGAGCTTAAAAGCTAACATTGACATATAAGAGAAAACATACAATATTTGTCTATTGGGGGCCTGGATTACCTCATTCAGGATGATTGTTTTGAGCTCCATCCATTAATCTCTGACTTTCATAATTTCATTTTTCTTATCAGCTGAATTATATCCCATTGTATAAATATACCACATTTTCCACTGTGGAAATCAGTATGGTGGTTTCTCAGAAAATTGGGAATGAATCTTCCTCAAGACCCAAGGATACCACTCTTGGGTATATACCCAAGGAACGCTCATTCATACCACAAA
>LZPO01097317.1:57273-72050 GCA_001675575.1 Neotoma lepida | reverse complement strand
AGTCACTGGGCAAGCTTTAATGAAACATTTCACTATTAGGATAAGAATTTGTACCTCTATGTTCAAGCTATCTGTATATTATCTCTCCTGCAGTTGTACATCGAATGTTTTAATAATAACAAAAAAATGGAAAAAAATAAATATACCACATTTCCATTATCCATTCATCAGTTAATAGACATATAGGGTGTTTCCAATTTCTAGCTGTGATGAATAGAGCAGCAATTAATACCAATGAGTAAGTATCTCTGTAGTAGGATACAGAGTTCTTTCAGTATATACCTGAGTGGTATAGATGCATACCTAGGTAGATTGATTCTCAGCTTCCTGAGGACCCACCAACCTGATTTCTATAGTGGCTGGTTGTAAGTCTGTATGATCTCTAGCAATGAATGAGTGTTCTCCTCTCCCCACATCCTCATCAGGATCTGTTATTATTAGGTTCATTGCTGTTGGCCATTTTGAGTGGTTAAGATGAAACCACAAGTAGTTTCAATTTGTATTTTTCCTAGTGGTTAAAGATGTCAAACACTTGTTTAACCATTTCTCAACAATTTGTGAGTCATCTTTTGAGAACTTTGCTTAGTTCTGTACCCCATTTTGTTGCTGTTGTTGATTTTGAGATCGGGTCTCACTAGCCCAGAACTCACTATGTAGACTTGGCTCTCCTCAGACTTCATAGAGATCTGCCTGCCTCTGCCTCTCATGTGTTGAGATTGAAGGCATGTGCCACTATACCTGTCTTTTATCCCACTTTTTTCTCTGGAGTGTTTTCTTGGTGTTCAGCTTTTTATTATTGTTGTTTTACTAGGTTTTTCCATTGACACTCATGTAGCCCTCTAATTTGAAGGTTTGGCCATTTCATGGTGTCCTACAATTCCTGTATGCTTTTTTCTCATTTTAATTATTTTCATATTCTTTGTTTATTTTGTCTAAATCCTCTGCTTTATCTCTGAGTCCTGATAGTTTATTTTCTGCCTAACTCATTCTATTTTTAAGGCTTTTCCTTGAGATTTCCAGATGGGTTATTGAGTTTTTCAATTCCATCTTCATTTCTTCTTGAGTCTTCACCAATATTTCTATATCTTTATTGTTATGTTATCAGAATCTGGATTGTTTAATTCTTTCCATCATCTTCATGTTGTGTTTTCTTGTGCATCACTTAGGCATTTATTCATTTTATAAGCTGTTTCTTTGTGTCTTCTTGAATTCTTTCATTAATTTTCTTCTTACTATTTTAAATTCTGTGTTCTGGAGTTCATATAGATAATTCTCATTGGTTACCACCATTAAAGGACTTATGGATTTGGGGAGAGGGTCAATATTCCCTTGATCTTCCATATTATTTATATTTTGTAGATAACATCTGGACATGTGGACAACTTTTGTCAATTTTATATCTGATATGGACAAAGTAGGTTCAGGCAGAATACAGGATATGTGAACAGTTTGGGCCCTAAGGTTGGATATGGCTCAGGTGGAATGAAATGAGGTGGATATGTGGGGTTCTGAATTGGTGTTAAGGACATACATCCTGGTCTAAGCTTGAAGTTTCAGGGTAAATCTGGAGTTTGGGTAAAGTGTGTGTAGGGTAGGGTAAGGTAGATTCATTGGCTAGATCCTGGTGAAGGATGTGCAGGATCTGGTTTCGCAAACAAGCTCAACATTGTTGGGGAGGGGCCTCTTTGCTTTGGGTAAGCAACCAGGGAGTATCTTGGCAGAAGCTTAGAGGTTGGGATGGTGCAGAATTTGTATCCACACTAGGCCAAGACATTGGATGGGAGACTTGGGGTAAATCTGGAGGCTTTAGAAGTATTATGATATATTTGATTGCACTATGACACTCCGAGACTGTTAATAAAGTTAACCTTGAGTCAGAGCTGGAGCCAGTGACTAGCTGACCAGAATTAGCCATAGAGAAGCCAGGAATTTGGATAGAAGACAAAAAGAAAAANAAAGGGCAAAACTAGAGTTTGGAACATCTTTTGGTTTGGTCTTGTTGTGTCTCCAGTCAAAAAGCAAGGTCGTCTGGGTGCCTTTCAGCTTCTCTTATCTAGCAGGTTTTCACCGCCACATCTGACTTTTGAGTCTTAGTTGGTAAATAGAATAATAGAAACTTAGTTTAAATCTATATTCTATGGCCATTGGCAGAGCCAGGGCCATGAGACCAGAAGTTCCTTGAGGCTGTGGCCTGAGTGGCTGGCAGGGTGCTAATTGGGAGCCCGTGGGGCCATAGATGATAATTAAAATATCAGTAGGTTCCTATGAAGCTACTAAGCTGACAGGAAAGCATCATAGAAGTGTTTGTGGTTGGAATGATTAGGTGGATTCATGAGGATAGTCTCTGTAGAAGGATGTGTAGGATCTGGCTGGGTGAGAAACATGTTAAAACTAGTAGTTTTAGCCTGTAAAGTGAGTTCCTTGGTCAGAAGAAATGCTCTAAGTGATCACGGTCATGGATAAGTTAAGTCCATAAATGATATTTGGTAGAAGCACTATATGCAGGAAAAGCAAATCTACAGCCAGAAAATATATATACTTTGTCCCAGTAACAACATAGCATTGCCCTTTCTGTGAAGAAGGAGGTCCAATGTAGTCTGCCTGCCACCAGATCAATGTCTGGTCACCTGGAAAAATGGTATCACATCAAGATTTCATTGTTGGTCTCAGCTTCTGGCAGATATATCACTCAGAACAATTATAGAGGAAGTCCATGTTGTCTAGCTTATGCATAACCTCATTTTCTGCCACCATGGCCACTTTGTTTTTNGAACCATTATGCAATGCGAGGGATGATCAAGAAAAGAGTTAGACTGTCTACAGAATGGGTCATCTATTTACCTGATCACTGAATTACTTCATTTCTGGAGTCACCTTTGAATGAGCATTTACATGGAGCCAAGTATGTTGAAGAGCTCTGCTTATCACATAGTGGAAATAAATAACTTATAATCATCAAAATAGACAAGAAAAGTAGTAATTTGGTGGGCATACAGCTAATGTACAAGAAAGAGGGGTGTTGGCAGTAAGAGTAAAAATTCTGGTTGATTAGATAGAGTCATGAGCAATTGTCATTTTGAGGTTAATCATTACTTAGAAGCTACTGGGCTATTTCAGATGATCACATTGCAACCATTTTCTATTGATTATTGAACATGATAGTGTAGGCCTGGGACAATGAAATACCTGCAGTCATGTTAAGAAGATGAAAAGAGCAAGTACTCCTCTAGTGAGATATATACTTGTCAATATAGAAGCCCTTTCTGCAATAGTATTGCTTAGAAATCCTCAATGCTGCCTATTTTCTGAACTCAGAAAATAAAGCATGTTATTTGTCCTATTTCTGTTTCTCTTTTTGGACATTGTCCAAACTCATAAGCAGGCTTGCTTCACAGTTTTGGCATTCTCACTTTCTCTGAAGAACCCACACCCCAGATGATATTTCTTACTTATACTCACTCCTAAATCTGTCTGACTTCTTCTGAGTTAAATCCCAGAAACCAGGGCTTTTTCTCTTTCTTTTCTTCAGCTGCCCTTCATGGGAGTGGGTGAGACCTCCTGTTGCCTATATGAACCAAAGTTCTCAGAAGTCACTCCCATGCTAAAGATTCTATAAAACTGGAGTTATTTAGACCTCTGTGAGAGATTTGGAATGGTGCAGCTCCAGAGCCAAATTATCATGGGCTACCTTTAATCCTCTTCATTGTCATTCATTGCTCACACCTGTATTTGACTTAAAATCCTGTGACTATCATGTTATACTAACTCTGGGGTTATACTTATTTAGCACAATACTAGTTTCCATGAAGCCCAAAGATAAGAATGTCAGCAGTTAGCATTTGAAACCCATATCAGAACATTGCCTACTTTTCTATTATCAGCCCATATGTTGTTTCTAACTCTTTCTTTGGAAAATGCTTTGATTATTGACTGTCCTTTGTTCTCTGCCTATAAGCCTCAGGAAGCTGTTACCACATTAGACCATGTTATTTGAATCAATCTGAATTTTTGTTCTGAACTATGATCATTCATATTTGGTTCAAGAATGAGTAATTTCATATTGCTTTTGAGGAGAGAGTGTTTTGTATTAGTATTTCTAGTATCCTAATATAGGTCCATAAGGACAATCAAATTGCACCAGAAAAGTTACCTAGATTATCATTAAATATCAGATGTTTGTGCCCAACCATTTGTCCATTTTTTTTGTGGAAGTTAATTAGTTCTTTCTGGAGCTCAGTCCTCCCTTGATCTAGTTCAAATCCATTGATTTATTCTGAGCTTGTTATTTAAATAGCTCCTCCCTTTTTTTCCAAGAGAATTCATTTGATTGAATGTTTCCTGTATCCTACATTGGTATTAATTGCTGCTCCATTCATCATAGCTAGAAACTGGAAACACCCTAGATGTCCAACAACTGATGAATGGATAATGAAATGTGGTATATTTATACAATGAGGTATAATTCAGCTGATAAGAAAATAAAATTATAAAATGCAGACATTAATGGATAGAGCTCAAAACAATCATCCTGAGTGAAGTAATCCAAACATCAGCATTTACTAGACCTCTCCCACTTATTGTAATGTTGCCTATTTAAGTTTAGAAATTCTATAAGTGAATAATAGATTATTTATTGCTGCAGATAAAGGGTGCTTGTTTTTTCCACTATAACAGTATAGAAATGCATAGTCAAACTCCTGAAGTCATGTTTTTGCCTTATAGTGAAGGTGAAGAAAGTATATATCATTCCTAGATTGGAGAAAACCCTTGCTATCACAGCCAAAAAGGTATACATAAAGGTCTTATTATCATAGCTAAAAAGATAGTTCCCTAAATTCACACCTGGAGTCTGCTCCTTCCATAGTGTTTGGGTTTATTATACATACTAACTGGAATGTGTTGGGGGCTCATGATACTCATTGACCAATCCTTTTGTGAAGCCTTCCTTAATGAGTCAATACATTTCCATCCAGTCTAGGAATGGTGTATTTTTATTTTGGGGGAATTTCTTATGAGGACATTTCACATCCTGGGGTATTATCCTCAACATTTCCTCTCTGTTGGGCAAAAGGGAACAAGTCTCCTTTATTTTTAGTGTATTTATGACCAATCACTTAAAGATTTTGAAGGTAAAAGAAGCAAAGTTTCAAANAGCAGGAGAGATAGCAGGAAAATGGAGAATTACACATTGGAGAGCAGGCATATAAAAAGATCAAATGTTATTCCATAAATAAGTGCATGTTTTGAAAATGAAGAGAAATGAACCATATATTCTGAAATCAAGTACTCAAATATACAAATAAATATTTCCAAAGACCAAATGTTCTTAAAACAAAATACAATATTTAATTAAACAAATGCATTGACATCAAAATGAGAGGATATCCAAACATATAACTCTTAATAAACCAATTTTCACCGACTATGGGATTCTGTCACCCATGGAAAAATTCACCAACATACACCCAATGAAGAAACACAGATGGTTGGGTGCAAAAAGCTCATGAAACTGACTGATGCCAATCAAGGCAGATCATCTGGTGAAAGTGGATGATCCATGTGGCCCCACACTTGAGTAGCAAAATATTTATGCAAAACAGCCATCACCTCAAATAGAATAAAAGATATTTTATTTTGAGGCAAATATGTGTGACCACGGCAAAGGAAAAACAAAAGGGAGTTGTCTCAAAAAATGACATGATGTGGGGTGAGAACATATGGACAAATATTCAGAAAGTACTTAAGGATTATGCCAGTTTATCAAAGTGAAGGTTGTTGATTCTCCTCCAGGATCAATGGCTTCACTAGTCCTAGGTAGTTGGCTAGGTTTCCAGTACCAGCCACAATTTCCCTCTTGTTGGGCAGGTCTTAAACCCAATTAGAGAGTAATTTGTTTCCACCAAGGTATGCANTCTTAGGGTTATCATGCCATGCTAGTCATTGCTGTGCTTCGTAGGGATCATAGCTAGGAAAGACTGTTGATTCCTTTTCTTCTTTAGAAACTTTCATGGTGCCCTCTGGTACCATGAAAGCTCGTCCTCTGGGAGAAGGCTTTCAGTTCAGTTCTAGTTCAGGTGTTCTGGTCTGTGGTGTCTTGAGCAATAGGGACTTATCTTCNACCTCTTATGACCATCCAAGGGCAATAGCAATAGACTATAAGGTTTAAGGAGTCTCTTGGGCAATGCTGATCAACAACCTAAAAGAAGGCTTCTTATGCCTGGTGTTGGGGTTTTTGTTAGCTAGTCTTAAGTTCTTGGAAGACACATTGTCAGCCCAGAAAGGAAATTTTCATCTAAACTATATATGTATATTTATATGCAGTTTACATATATGATAAGGTTTTTTAAAGTAGTATCATTTTTAATGATGTTTTTAGACAGTCTCATTATTTTACCTTCCTCTCCCCTTCTTATGTATCTTCATCCAAAATTTAAGTCCTACCTCATTTTTTTCCTGTTTCTCCCATTAGATCACTTACATACTTCTCTGCCCTTCTCTTGCTCCCACATTCCCCTCCCCAGCTATGGTGCCATTTTACTTTCTTGGTTTCTGCAGTTACTCTACGATATATACTCATGCATGAATATTCAGAACTAGGAGGCTTAGATGAGAAAGAGCCTGTGACAGCTGTTTTTCTGGGAATGGGTTACCNCACCAATATGATCCTTTCTAGTTCTATCCATTTGCCTACAAAGTTCTTGATTGTATTTTTCTTTACAGCTGAATAGTATTCTATAGTATATATGCACCATATTTTCTTTATCTATTCATCAGTTCAAGTACATCTGGGTTATTTACATTTCCTTATTATTTTGAATAGAGCAGCAATGAACATGGCTGAGAAAGTATCTGTGGATTAGGAAAATTCTCTTTGCAACAGAAAGAGAGAGACCATTATAGAAAATCACAACCAGGAAAGTACAGAGTTGTGAAGCCCATTCCCAATGGATATATGTACAATACAACTCCAAAGCCTAAAGCTCAGGGATCATTGTGGAAAAGGGGCTGATAGTATAAAGAGTCAGAGGAATATGGAGTTTACTATGAGATTGTTTCTCATAGTAATGTCAAAGGCTAAATCCATAAAATCTCGTGAACATGACTGCTAAAACATGACCTGAACAAGGACAGTAATAAACATACTAACATGGATGGATGAAAATCCTTCAGGTTTCAAGCATACACATAGAACTAGATGCAACTAAGGGATGCTGAGAGCAAGAAAAATAGCTTCCATAGGGAAAAGCACACCAATCGGTTGTCCAATATCAAATGTTCAGCCCTGGAAATCTGTATCAAAGTACCATGCACACCAAGGTTGTATTTATATATTTAAGAACACACACACACACACACACAGAGGTACCAAAAGCTTTTTGGGTTCTTGCCGTGAAGAACTTTCTCCCAGAGTCTGGGGAAGGCACTACAACTGGCTGGTGAAATTACTTGAATAAATCTACACACACCATGGTCTTTCTGTCCATCAACTTCATTCTTACTTTATTCTATGTAAGCTTCCTGATCTCTTTGCTGTTCTATCTTTGTCCTATTGCTTCTCTAAATCTACAGCTTCTTTTCAGCTCTCATTCTTAGCTCCTCTCTTGCCTGCCTATCCTTACATTTCTAAAATGAGACTCCTTGCAATCAAAGGACTTTCAAAGGAGTTTCAAAACTCTATAAATGTCATAGCACATTCCTAGAATAAATGATTAAGAGCAGAGCTATTACCATAGTAACACAAGGTTCCAAGGGCTCAGGACCAGAAGGAGGGGTTGCAGTGCCCAGTGCAATAAACTCTGAGACATGACTTTTTATCAGCAGACTTGTCAAGCAAAGAACTGGCAGGCTTTTCTTAGGGTGTTTTGTGTTAGTAACCTTGATGAGATACCTGTGACTCTGACCTTGTGCATGACTGTAAAGTTTTAAACTTATGATCTATTTACAAAGGCCTTTAGTCTAGTTTGAACTTGCGCTGAGGTAAAAATGAGCTAAATGTGTGCTGTTTGTGTTAGACTGAGGAGAGATTATTATTTTCTGTGTTAATCTGAGCAAAAGGAATGAAGCAGACTTTAAGTGTCTACAGTCTCATGGGACAATGGATCTGGCTATGAAGAATATCCTAGTATATTTTTTATATATCAAAATTATACAGCTAAATGAAAAGTTATCTTCCTGACCACCCACAGATATATGTGCCCATAAGATTGACATGTAATCATGAGATTACATATATTATGAAAATGCATGGTAATGGGAAATACCATAGCTGTTATTGCACAAGAAGTTTACAAAAAACAGCTAATTCATTCAAAAGGCAGTAACTCCAACACGCCTTGCATCATGGCTTAGTCCTCTACCAGAAATGTTGGCTCTGTTAGTTTGACCTTTTGAACACTAGTTGTCATCTGCTGTATACTCCCATGGACTGTTGCTACCAGCAGCTCTGAACAGACACACACACACACACACACACACACACACACACACATCTAAGAACAGTTAATAAAAAAGTCCTGACCTGAACCAGCAGGTCACTCTTCAGTGATAGGGACCCATTGGGAAGTAGCCAGGAGAAAAGAAGGCAGAGAAGACAAACAGTGGCTTTGGGAGGTCTTGCATAGGATATGTTGTTTGCCAAGCAAGTTTATTGATAAGTACAGCATCTTATATANTGTTGTCAGGGGCAAAATGGGCCAAGGTCAACAGAGAGTGAAATCAGGCAATGTTGGCAAAGAGAACACAGGATAGCTCAGACACAGCTGCCTTAGGACTGATAACCACAGTCTTTCAGGAGAAAAAGCCAGGTTCCCAGGAACTGAAATCTTAACTCTTTCGAAGCTGTATTCTCAACTGGCTCCAGCCTCAGAATGGATCTTGCCAGTCATATCCTGGACAAAGACATAGAACTAATACACCCTTTATTTTTTCATTAGAGCCTCTGAGACAGCCCTTGGGTTGGTCTGGCTTCCAATAGTGTCCATGAATTTCAAGCAGGGAGGGGCACATGAGAGGTTTGGGAGCATGGAAAGTGTAAAGGGAAATGATATAATTACATTATAATCTCAATAAATTGAAGGAATGATTAGAAAATAAAAAAATCATGATGTGGAAAAGAGTTCATGACATTTAAAAATTACAGAGCATTAGAAAATCATAAATATGGTCATTGTTTTTCTCTGCTGAATTGTACTCCACTGTGTATATGTACCACATTTTCTTGATCCATTCTTCAGTTAAGGGGCATCTAGGTTGTTTCCAGGTTCTGGCTATTACGAATAATGCTGCTATGAACATAGTTGAGCATGTGACCTTGTGGTATGATTGAGCATTCCTTGGGTATATGCCCAGGAGTGGTATAGCTGGGTCTTGAGGAGTCCCCAGTTTTCTAAGAAACTGCCATATTGATTTCCAAAGTAGCTGTACAAGATTGTACTCCCACCAACAGTGGAGGAGTGTTCCCCCTGCTCGACGTCCTCTCCAACATAAGATGTCCATTTTCAGGCAAATGGATGGAACTAGAAAATATCATCCTGGGTGAGGTAACCAAGACCCAGAAGGACAAACATGGTATGTACTCACTCATAAGTGGATACTAGATGTAAAGCAAAGGATAACTAGACTGCAACCCACAGCTACAGGGAGGAACCTAGGAGGGATGCATGGATCACCCAGCTAGGGAGAAATGAATGAGATCTACATGGGCTAATTAGGAGTGAGGGGGAGGAAATGAGGGGGGATGGGGGATGGAGGATGAGAGCATAAGGGAGCGGGAGGTTCAAGCTGGAACAGGGACAGAGTGGGAGAGCAAGGAAGGAGATAACATGATAAATGGGGAAATCATGGAAATAGGGAGAAATAGAGTGCTAAGGAAGTTCCTGGGAGTCCATCAGGATGACCCCATCTTAGACTACTGGAAATAATAGAGAGGGTGTCTGACCTGGTCTACTCTGGTAATCACATGGATGAATACCCTAACTGCTATCATGGAGCCCTCATCCAATGACTGATGGAGGCAGATATGGAGATCCATGGATATCCATGTGGAGATGGTTGTTTGGAAAGATAAACAAGATGATCTTTTAGCCAAATTAAGTAAAAGAGAGAGGAAATACAAATTAATAAGACTAAAAATGAAAGTGAAGACATTACAATGGATACCAATAGAATTCTAAAACTCATAAGGGTATGCATTTAAAAATCCATATTCTACAAAATTTGAAATTCTGAAAGAAATAGATGAATGTCTCAAAGCCTATGACACATGAAAGTTAAACCAAGATGAGATAAACTAGTCAAACAGACTGATAACAAGCAACAAGACTGAAGCATCGATGAAAGCAAAATCACCAGACTAAAAAAATGTAGGCTGTGTCAAGATGTAGTCACTGCAGAATTCTACTTGACCTTAAAGCCAAAGGCCCTCAAATTATTCTGTAAAATAGAAAAGGAAGGAGTACTTTCCAACTTTTTCTACAAAGTCAACATTATACCAGTAACAAAACCAGATGAAGAGGAAACAATGAAACAGTGGATTAATTTCCATGATCAGAACAGATATAAAAATTATCAATATTGAAGAAAACACATGTTTTCTGGTGTTTTCAAAAACACCAGAAAAAGTACTCAGCATACACAACAAGTGATGCTGAGAAAACTGGACATCTACATGCAGAATAATGAAACTGGAGTCTTGTCTATTGCATTACACAAAAACCAGCAACAAATGAATCAAATACCCCAATTTAATACCTGAACCTCTGAAATTAGTAGAGAAAATGTTGGGGGGGTACCCTACATGACACCAGCATAGGTAAAAACTTCCCAAACAGGACTCCTGGGGCTCATGAAATATGGCCAAAAATTGAAAATGGGATATCATGGAATTAAAAGCCTGTACAGTAGAGGAAACTGACAATTGAAGAGAAAATCACTTACAAAATGTGAGAAAAATCTTCACAACCTATCTTCCATGTGACACTTACTGCTAGGCACACATTTAAGTTGACAGTCTTTCAGAACCTCGTGGTATTCACAGGTGGACAGTGTAAGACAAATTTCTAAATGGTCTTGTTAAATAAAACATGGAGCCAGGGTTAGGGGTGCAAGTCTGACAGAGATCAGTGGAATNAGGAACAGCTGTCAGCCTCACCTTACCAATGCCATTGTTTCCAAAACAGACTGTGACATCCTATATCTGCTATGCCTATATTCCTTTCTGTTCTGTTCTCCATTGGCTCTCTCAGCCTCACTACATCACTTCCTGTCTGTCTGTATAGACCTCCAGAATTCTATGGTTGATATTGGGATTAAAGGCATGTGTCTCCACACTTGACTCTGTTCCTAGTGTGACCTGGAATTCACAGAGATCCAGACAGACCCTGCCTGCTAGGTGATAGGATTAAGGATATGGGCTAACACTGTAAGACTAGCAGCTGATGTTGTTCTTCTGATCCTCAGATAAATTTTATTNGGGGACATAGATAAAATACCACCACATTTCCCCTCTTTGTCTAATAAAAATAAAACAGGACAGAGAGTAGATTTAGACACCCAGAGGAATTCTAAAGATCAAGGGAAGTAGGGACAGTTACAGACAATTAGGGAATGGTGCTGACTCCACAGGAACCAAGCTCAGTCATTGGTATTTCTCATTCCACTACTCAAGGTTAAAATCAAGTTTTACTGATTTTAAGATCTAATCTTTTTCTCTTTATGNATTAACTATCTTTTTCTACTTCTAAGAGTAATAGAAAGCCAACTAAGACAGACTTTCATATTTCTAGGCCTGCACTGTAGGTGATTGGAGGTGCTACTTGGTGAGCCATGGATGGGAGAGGAAAGGTCTTGGAAGGTCAAACGCTCCACTAGGAATGTAGCTTATTTANCAAGTGNTGGGAAGACGGGTACAAGAAGAGCTATTGCCAAAGGGCACTGAAAAAAGACCAGCATTTTCCTCAGATGTCACTAAGGTGACAATGGAAATAAGGCCACATAAGTNTGATGCCTGATGACTAGCAACACACCCAGAAGTCTGTAGCATATCCAACATCTTCTAGCTTGCTTGCATCTACTCAACCTTCATCTTGCAAGATGGTCGTGAAGGATATGATCAATGCNTTCATTAAAGCAGCTGATGTTCAATGTTGAGCCTTTCTGGTCTAGCTTGTTTACATAGGCTCTGGCCACTGTCAACACTGGCAGCCTCATCTACAATGTAGGGACTGGTGGATCTATTCAACTGGGAGAGGGCTGTCGTGCCTCCTCCACCATTGGCCTCAACTAAGGAGAAAAAAAGTAAAAACAAAGGATCTGAGGAGTCTGATGATGACATGGGCTTTGAGGCTTTTTTAAACCAACCTCATTGTTTGTTTTTGCTCTTTTGGGGGCCTGGCCACCCAGCTCCCAAATAAATCACTCACAGAGGCTTATTCTTAATTATACATGCCTGGCCTTAGCTTGGCTTGTTTCTTGCCAATATAAATATAAATTTCTTAAATTATTCCATTTACCTTTTGACATTTTTATTCTTTATCCATTTTCTTTCTTCTTATACATTCATCTTTTGAGGAACATCTAGGTGGTTACTGCTGTGGGATGTCTTTCTCTATGATGTGAATATGTGTTTCTCCCATTGGTTAATAAATAAAGCTGCTTTGGCTTATGGCAGGGAAGGATGGAGCCAAAGGGCAGGAGATCCAAGCAGAGGTAGAGGGAGAAGAAGAGTGGAGTCTGGGAGAAGCCAGCCAGCCACCCAAAGAGCAAGATGCCAGCAGACTGATAATGCCATAGACATGTGGCAATATATAGATTAATAGAAATGGGTTAATTTAAAAGTAAGAGCTAGTTAGTAATAAGCCTGAGCAATAGGCCAAATAGTTTGTAATTAATAGCAAGACTTTGAGTGATTATTTACAAGTGGCTGTGGGACAGGGAGGGACAGAGAAAATTACAAAAGACAACCAACATGCCACCTGTACATCCACATAAAACTTGAGAAAGCTTTAAGAAGGTTCTAATGCACAGAAATGAAGCCACACTGGGCTTCCTAGTCTCTCATGCCAGCCAAGGTGCCTGCAAAATGGAGCTAGCCACCAACTGCCATGAGCTTAGCCATGCTGCAGGATTCCACAGTCTCTCACAGGGGCCACAATACAAAGAGGCTTCTCCTAGCCAATGCCTGCTGTCTTAAGGTATCAAAGCAAACTCTGGCAGGGCAGGTTAAGGTTTTTGCTCATATAGACAAAGGGTTAAGAAACACAGTAAAAACAAATTCAGACTGAAAGGCCTCTAAATGCATCACATCATGTTTAAAAGATATGGTTAGGCTTGAGAGGGAAAAGACAAAAGCCTTAAATTAAAATATAGATTTAAAATACTAATATAAAGTCCTTAGGAAGGAAATTAAAATAATATAAAGGAAATGAATCACATTAGGATGAAAAATGTACAGAAAGTCTGGATTATTTATATCACTGTGTTGTCTTTAAAATTTTTGACTGCTATAAGACATTTGATTATAAAATCTGCAGGATTAAACCAACCTACATATTTTAAAAATATCTTGACTCTAAAATTTAAGTCAAAATGCATGCCACTTTGGGGGAGAGGTTATGTTTTTGTTTTTTTGCAGGAAATAAAAGGCTATGTATTCATTCAAAATTAGAGATGATCAGATTTGACCAAGGAAGACCCTCTGAAATCATGACTACAGACATGGATAAATAAACCTAAAGTAACTATAAGACACATGACATATATTTTACCTGTTCAGATATAAAAAAATTATCTTTAATTGGTTTATGTATAATGCACAGTTTATATTTGTATTAATACAGATATGTATGTTACCTTTAAAAGTTTACATATTTTCAGAGCAAAGGGACCAAAAACCAATAAAAACAGATAGCCCAGATGATCCTGTGTTTCAATACACCTCTGTCACAGTTTCCTCTGAATTCTGCATCCAAAATAGCTTCAAGGCTGCTGGCTGAGATGGACCAGCTGCAAAAAATACCCCAGTCAGGACATGAACATAATTCTAAATTTTCTCAGGATTCCCATAAGATTATCAATGCCCCCAGTCAGTAGGAAGTAATCTAGAAAACTACACCCAAATATCCAAAATATTGTTTATGAATGTTTGTTTTCATTTAAAGCAGAGTTGTTTATAAATTGTTGTTGGTCATAGTCAATCTCTTTCTAAAGAAGAAAGGGGGATATGATGCAGAAATGATGGGGAAAAGGGTAGATTACTATAAGGGGAAAAAAGGGTAGATTATCGAATCTACTGTAATCCAAAAAACATCTGTTAATCTCAAAATACTTTATGTTGATATGGATTTTAGTTTATTGATACAAATTTAAAGTCAATTTAGTTATACTGCATGTATATTTCTACTCTTATTTAAGGTATTATGTTTATGCAACTCATTTAAAAATGTAATATATAATTAAAATACAGATTAATAGTCATCTATAATAGTCAAATTTATAACCATATTAGTTAGGTTTTTTAGGTATACAAAGATATATTTCAGATAGATAGACAATCTTCAAACACTTCAAATACCTATGAAATATGGCATTTAAAATGTTTTAAGAACTTAGACTTTTTTTATTAAAAGATTTTCTTATTTTATATACCAACCACAGAACCCCCTCTCCTCCTTCCTCCTGCCTCCCAGCCTTGCCCCTCAACCCACCCCCATCAATCCCACCTCCTCCAACACAGGGTCTCCCATGGAAAATCCCCAGAGCCTGGTACTTTCACTTGAGGC
>LZPO01097317.1:36717-56450 GCA_001675575.1 Neotoma lepida | reverse complement strand
CTCTCCATTCCTCCCCCTCACTCCCAGTCTGCCCATGTGGATTTCATCCAGTTATCCCTCACTGGGCATTCTATGCATCCTTCCTAGGGTCCTCCATGNAGCTGTGGATTGCAGTCTGGTTATCNTTTGCTTTACATCTAGTATCTACTTATGAGTGGGTACATACCATGTTTGTCCTTCTGGTTCTGGGTTACCTCACTCAGGATGATATTTTCTAAGAACTTAGACTTTTCTTGACAATGATGCGCATCTTCTCCTGGCAGCACCAATTACTTCAAAGAGGATAATGGACATTGAAGAAACTCCATAAGAGATTGCTTTCATTATGGNAAGGTTAGGCCTTTTGGCAAGAAATTGCTATTGTCTTGACTGCTTGACTGTATGTTGTATAAACTGGGCATGCAGGACCCACAGGAAAATGAATGACTGCTGAACTTTGCCTAACCAAGGTCAGATGGTCCTTCAGTGTTTCTGTTTCACAGAAGAAACTGCCAAACATTCTGCAGGACACAGAGGAAAGTGACTGACAAAATTTGTCAAAATAGGTGGGGTAATCCTTCAAATTNCCTGCTTCACTAAAAAGTTTGCCAGATACTCTAGAACAATAGACAGAAGATGGTTGCCTGAAGTTACAGAAGAACTTTGTGTGACTGTCCAGGCAGCCAGATGTCTCTGTCATTTCTAGAGTTTTGGAAGTTGCTTACAATGCACTTCCTATTTAATTAGGTAATATTATATCCTTTTGGGGTCTTTGATGGAGTTGAAGACTGGGTAGTTATATTATAATTTTCCTTAGTTATAATAAAAGATAAACTATATATGAAACTTTAGACTCACAAAGACAAGATAAATGACAGAGTATATTCTTTAATTTTGCCAAATACAAATAGACTAAATATTGTAACTNTAATTCTTGCTTGATAACTGTTTTGTTATATGTAATTTTACTATGTTAAAGTTAAAACCTTCCTTTTTGATTAGACAGAAAAGGGGAAATTATGTGGGATGTCTTTCTGTATGCTGTATATATGTNTTTTACCAATTCGTTGATAAATAAAGCTGCTTTGGCCTATGGCAGGGCAGGATGAAGCCAAGCAGGAAATCCAAGCAGAGATACAGAAGAAGAAGGGCAGAATCTGGGAGGAACCAACCAGTTGCTTAAGGAGTAAGATGCCAGCAGACCGGTAACACTGTGGACATGTGGTAATACATAGATTAATAGAAATGGGTTAATTTAAAAGTAAGAGCTAATTAGTAATAAGCCTGAGCAATAGGCCAAATGGTTTGTAATTAATATCAAGCCTCTGAGTGATTATTTACAAGCAGCTGCAGGAGGTGATGGAAAAGAGAAAAGCCTCTGTTTATAAGCTTGAACCAAAGAGACCTCAAAGCCCACCACTATAGTGACACATTTCCTTCAACAAGGCCACATCTCCTAATAGTGCCAATCCTTTTAGGGGACATTTTCTTTCAAACCACCACATTCCACTCCCTGGTCCAAAAAGGTTTATGGACATATCATAATGCAAAAAATGCATTAAGTACAACTTCAAAAGTCCCATAGTCTATAACAGTCTCAAAATTGTTTCAAAGTACAAAGTCCAAAATCTCTTCTGAGATGCTTGGCAATCTCTTAATTGTAATCCCCCTGTAAAAATCAAAATAAAAAAGATTACATGTTTCCAACATATAATGGCACACAATATATATTACTATTCCAAAACACAGGGAAAGGAGCATAGCAAGGAAATACTGAACCAAAGTAAGACCAAAATCCAGTTGGGCAACTCCAAACTCTGCATCTCTATGTCTGTTGTCAAAATGCTCTTCAGATGTCCAACTCTATTCAGCTTTGTTAACTGCAACACACTTTCATCTCTTGGGCTAGTTCCACTCCCTGTTAGCAGTTCTCCTTGGCAGGCATCCCATGACTCTGACATCTCTAACANCTTGACTTCTCAAAGGCAATCCAAGCTTCAACTTCACAGCTTCATGCAATGATATCTCTACTAGGCCTCCATTCAGGGACACCTCTGACACATGCTTGGCCTCAGCAACTTTCTTTAGGTGTGGAGGCAAATTCCATAGCCCATTTCTTCTATCCTTCACTCTAAACTTGGCTAAACTTTGCCTAAATGTGGCTGTCCTGAAACTTGCTTTATAGACCAAGATGGCCTCAAACTCAGAGATCTGCCAGCCTCTGCTTTCCCAATGCTGGGATTAGAGGCCCAGAGCCACCACTCCTGGCTCTGANCTTTTCTTTAGTTCCTTTTTACAAATTCAAAACTTAGCTGTGTGGGATCTTGCCATGAGGTCACCACTCTCTATATTTCATTTCTTTTTCTTTTTTTATTATTATTAAAACATTTGATGTACAACTGCAGGAGAGATAATATACAGATAGCTTGAACATAAATAGAGGTACAAATTCTTATCCTAATAGTGAAATGTTTCATTAAAGCTTGCCCAGTGATTGGGCAAAACCCAAACTTATTTTATGCTACAGTCATCCTAGGGTCCTTCCTACTAGGTAGCCTCCCTGGATCTGTGGGTTGCAGAGTGATTGTCCTTTGGTTTCTATCTAGTATCCACCTATTAGTGAGTACATACCATATTTGTCCTTCTGAGTCTGGGTTACCTCACTCAGGATGATATTTTCTAGTTCCATCCATTTGCCTGCAAATATCATATGGTCATTGTTTTTCTCTGCTGAGTAGTACTCCATTGTGTATATGTGCCACATTTTCTTAATTCATTCTTCAGTTGATGGGCATCTAGGTTGTTTCCAGGTTCTGGGTATTACAAATAATGCTGCTATGAACATAGTTGAGCATGTATCTTTGTGGTATGAATGAGCGTTCCTTGGGTATATACCCAAGAGTGGTATCNNTGGNTCTTGAGGAAGATTCATTCCCAATTTTCTGAGAAACCNCCATACTGATTTCCACAGTGTTTGTACAAGTTTTCACTCCCACCAACAGTGGAGGAGNGTTCCCCTTGCTCCACATCCTCTCCAGNATAGANTGTCATCAGTGTNTTTGATCATAGCCATTCTGACAGGTGTAAGGTGGTATCTCAGAGTCGTTTTGATTTGCATTTCTCTGATGACTAAGGATGTTGAGCATTTCCTTACATGTCTTTCAGCCATTTGAGATTCTTTTTTTGAAAATTCTCTGTTTAGCTCTGTAGCCCATTTTTTAATTGGATTGTTCAATATTTTGATGTTTAGTTTCTTGTATATTTCATTTCTTAATCCATTTTTCTCCTTGAACATAGATCTTAGCTCCATTTCACTTNCTGGTGCTCCTTTTCTCCCCAAAATCTACATTTTGTAATTTACCCTCATCACTTTGTTCCTTTTGATTATTTATCGTCATTAGGCTTAACACTAGTAACCACAAAGCAGTGTCTATGCTAGGCTGTTTTGAAATTTCTTCTGTCAATGAATTAATCCCCAAAACTTTTCACTTTAGCTTCAGACAGACTCTTCAGACAAGAGCAAAAGGCAGTCACTTTCTTCACCAAAATATCACAAGAATGATCTCTAGATAACATACTAATAATATTCTTCTCCTCTGCAACCTCTTGAGCAAGCCTCCTCCTGCTCATCAAATCACATTCAGTACCACTTTCTTTCTTGCTCCTACTAGTGTGGCCCATTAAGCAGTGCTTAAAGCATTCCACTGCTTCTATAATCCAAAGTACCAAAGTCCAAATTCCTCCAAACAAACACTTGGCCAGGCCTATCACNNCAATATCCCAGTTCCCGGTACCANCTTCTGTCTTAATAAAAAGTTAAGTTTTTATTGCTGTGAAGAGGACACCATGACCATGGCAACTCTCATAAATGGAAACATTTAATTGAGGTTTGCTTACAGTTTCAGAAGTTCAGTTCATCATCATCATAGTGGGGAGTATGCTGGTGTGCAGACAGACATGGTGCTAGAGCTGAGAGTCCTACATCTTGACTCAGAGGCAACAGGAAGTCAATTGTCATTCACACTGAGGGAAGCTTGAGCAAAAGAGACCTCAAAGCCTGCCCTACAGTGACACATTTCTTCCAACAAGGCCATACCTCCTAATGGCACCACTCCCTTTGGGGGATATTTTCTTTAAAACCACCAATGTTCAAAATATTTTCTATGCCTGCTCCCCAGGAAACTAAATCTCTGGAAGAGACTCTAGGGTCAAATACATAACCAACATGTCTCATAGACCAAAAGGTGCCAAAGGTATTAACAAGGAACCAATTACAATTAGTGGTTTACACTAACTTACATACAAGAAAAGCTGCTAGAACTGAGTTAACATGTCAGTCAGAATTTCTGCATATATTCATGTAAGTACTGACAATTGNGTCATATATATTTGGCACAGAAGTACTTTCCCAGGGTAGATGAGTTCTACTATAGAAAACTATCATCCCAGAAGAGATGTGAGGAACTCCAAATGGACCTAGACCTCACTGGCTAGATCTAGAAAGCAACTTCCCCAAAAGTTCTCAAAGTGATGCTGCATACATACCTAGTATTCATTGTCTTTCCACNTGCCTTAGGGGAAAACTTTTCAGAGACAGTGTTGCAAAAGATTGAAAATGTTTCATATGGTGAAAATAGACAATAGTCAGGGGCTTATGTGTACCAGAAGCTATTTGTAGATGCTAAGAAGCACGGCAGGTAGAGAGAAAGGGGGAGAGGGGAAAAAGGAAGGAGGGAAGAATGGAGGGAAGGAAGAAGGGAGGGAGGGAAGGATGGAAGGAGGAAGGGAGGGAAGGCAAGAGAACCAATGGTGGTGGTGGTATCTAGGAAAAATGATACCATATTTACAAATAATAATAAATCAAGTGGAAATCTCTTTGTTGGTAAAATACCTGTATATGCTATTTTTGAGGGAAGGATGAAGGAAAAAAAAACATTAAAAACATGGATCAGAAACCAAGGCAACTCCAAATTAAATTTTTCTGCATGGGAGATGAAATAGAATTTTGTAACAAATTATAGTCCTGAGTCTTCAGAATTACAACCAAGTGGAGTACCTTCTAGGGTAAGGCACTCCATGAATTATCTTTGCACCAGCAAAGGATTTTAATAAAAACAGATGTCTCTTATGGTNTTGCATGGACCTCAACACCAAGTTTCTTAGTATGCTACCTGCAGAGTGGCATTACAAGGTAGGTGATTTATTTTCTGAGAAATTGAAAGACTGATTTTCCATCTAGGCAAGGTGGTGGGGTCTAGGGTCAGCATGTACAGTGAAAGGAGGAGCCTTGAATCAGAAGATCATAGGTTCCTAGAGAACCTGTAGCCTAGGATGGGTCAGACTTTAGCTCTTTCTTGTGGAACAGATGCCTCTTGCTTCTTGATGCATTCTATAGTTGACTNGACAGTTTTGTAAACAGTGTTCACAGCATGATATATTTTATGCATTCTCCTTTCCTTTTTCTCATATTGGAATATATTAGTCAGCAAGGCAGTTATGGATTTTATTTTACTACACATATGAGTATCTCAAATCCTTGAACCAAAAGATGAATCTTCTCCACAGAGTGATTAGTTATGGACTCTGTTTGCTGTATTTCCACACGAATGTTTTCAGGCCTCTTTAGTAACCATATTACCAAGACCACCCTTGTGTGGTAATTTACCTATCACCTTTCTTACTCCATGGAAGGAAGAGAGTAATCTATATTTCCTTCTTAAGTCAGCTAGCTTATATTGAGGTCTAGCATAGTGTGAAAGTCTGAGGATGAAAGACTTCAGCCAAGTTCAGAGGCCAGGATACCCTACAAATTGCTGTTTCTATGGAACCTGACAGAATGAAGACACACCAGTGCTGCCTGTGTNTCATATGGGTCCCCTAGAAAGCAGTAATCTTAGAATGGCAAATACTTGTGTTTATACCTGGAAAAAGTGAGCTGAGGAGTAAATGACTGAAGTCATTGCAACCACAAGTAGAGACAATCGTGCAACCTCTATAGGGAAGAAGGTGTCTCTGAAACTCAACTTCCTCATCAAATAGTGCCACTACAGAACTTCTAGCAGAGCCTGAGACCTCTATGACAAATGCAAGCCTTGAGCTACTTGCTCAAATCTTGACCTTTTGTCATGTCCACTATCTCCTCATAGAGAAGATGAAGAAGAGAAAAAGGAAGTAACTTNGTCCTTCTTCACTACAGACTCATAATATAAATTAGATAAGAACTAGTTTATTGACCCAAAAGGCACTCAATGGAAAAAAAGGCTATGGTATGACATGAGGAAAATATTAGATCTTTTAACTCCCAAAAATAAATGGTAAGGCCATAAGATATGCTTAGAATTTTATTTAACAGTACTAAACCAGTTGACAAAGTACCAAGGATACAGACAAGGATCATTTGACAAGATTAGTATGAACAGAAGGAAGCAACATATCACCTATCAAGATGGTGAGAGACTAATGCCAACAGCAATTTGGAGATCTGTGGAGCCTCTGCTTCCATCACATGGCTCACATGCCAGGGCTTTGTGGGCCGGGTTCCCATAACATTCTGGATTTTGCTGCCAATGCTACATCAGGACTTGGCTCATTCATCCAGCACAGTACTACTTGGCTACTTCAGACAAAACTATAGTGGGCCAAAGTGCAGTTCAGGTCACTCTTCTGAGGTCATANGCAATGTGGCAGTGTTCACATTGTTCTGTTTCTGTGGGCATGTTTCAGCACATGGATGCTTCCACCTAGGTGTTAAAGGATGCCTTTGAAATATTCTAAACACAGAGTTCGACAAAAGACTCCTCTAGAACAACCTAATGAAACTGAGGAATTGGGACCATGCTGAAATCTCAGAATTGTAGTGGCATATGCACTGACATCCTAGGAGGGCCACTGTCACATGAATTTAACACATTCAGGTGTTCCTGACAAGACCACCCACTGAGGGCCCAACCCCAAGCCCTCTGGTGTGTCCAGAGAGCTGTACATGGAGTCAAAGGAGTTTAATCACAAGCCTCAACATTTAATGTTGGGGTTTTAGTTGTTTGGTATTGATTATTTTAATCTTGTTTATCCCTTTGGCACAAGAATGACTNTTTTGTGCCTCTTCCACTAGTGTGATTTAGGAGCACACATGTTTTTCTGATTCACAAGCAGAGTAGAAAGCAGTTTGCCTTTGGATGAATTATGACATGACTTTCATCCACACCTCATTTAGATAATATTTAGATGAGATCTTTAACTTACATTCTGAATTCATGTTGGAATAAACTAAAACGTTTAGAGATGATGGGAAGAATGAATGTATTTGATAAGGACAAGATATTTGTAGGTCCAGTAAAAATTTTTTGATGTATTAAAAATCCAAGATGACAGTTTTGATGTGATTTGGCTATAAGGGCTCTATATATGTGATTTGGATTAGTGCTTTTTAAAAATTATGAATGATGTCTGGGTTACGTAGCAGAGTACCTAGTGGAAGATCATAATTACTGAAACCATGATGGTCTTTCTATTGCTGTGTAGAGACACCATGACCACAGCAACACTTATAAAAGAAAACATTTAATTGGGGCTTACAGTTCAGAGGTTTAGTCCATTATCATCATGGTGGGAAGCAAGGCAGCATGGAGGCAGACATGGTGTTGGACAAGTAGCTGAGAGTTCTTACATCTTGACTCATAGGCAACAGGAAGTGATATGTCTCACTGGGTGTGGCTTAGGCATATATGAGACCACAAAGCCTAACTCCATAGTGACATTCCTCCTCCAACAAAACCATANCTACTCCAACAGAGCTGCACCTCCTAATAATGCCACTCCCTTTTGGGGACATTTTCTTTAAAACCACTACAGGGACCAAAGCAGCTCTACTGCTTGGTTGAGGTTTCACTGCTGACATGCTGGCTTTAACATGTGACAGAACTCCTTAAGAGATGTCTAGTTGAGAACTTTTATTAAAGTCTCCATTTAACCATTACAAGTGTGACAATTGACAGTTGCTTTGCAAAAATTGAAATAAATTGGCTTTTCATAGTGATGTGAAATAATTTATGTGATAAAGTTACACATCACCACACTTATTGAGCCACTTAAGAGTATAGTGAGTAGTCCTATAGAGCTATAGTAATAAAAACAGCTTGGTACTGGCATAAAAACCTACATGTGGACTAATGGAATTGAATTGAAGATCCTGACATTAATCCGTACACCTATGAACACCTGATTTTTGACAAAGAAGCCAAGACTGTACAATGGAAAAAAGAAAGCATCTTCAACAAATAGTGCTGGCATAACTGGATGTCAACATGCACAAGATTGCAAATACATCCATATCTATCATCATGCATAAAACTCAGGTCCAAGTGAATCAAACACCTCATCATAAATCCAACTCTACTGAACCTGATAGAAGAGAAAGTAGGAAGTAGTCTTGAATACATTGGCACAGGAGACCTCTTCTTAAATACAACACCAGTAGCACAGACACTGAGAGCAATAATTAATAAATGGGACCTCTTGAAACTGAGAAGCTTCTGTAAGGCAAAGGGCACAGTAAATGAACAAAACAACAGCCTACAGAATGGGAAAAGATCTCCACCAATCCCACATCTGACAGAGGGCTGATCTCCAAAATATATAAAGAACTCAGGAAACTAGACATCAAAATACCAAACAATCCAATTAAAAAATGGGCTACAGAGCTAAACAGAGAATTCTGAACCCAAGAATCTCAAATGGCTGAAAGACATTTAAGAAATTGCTCAACATCCTTAATCATCAGGGAAATGCAAATCAAAAGGATTCTTAGCTACCATCTTACACCTGTNAGAATCACTAATAACAAAAACACTGATGACACCTTATGTTGGAGAGGATGTGGAGCAAGGGCAGCACTCCTTCACTGTTGGTGGGAGTGCAAACTTGTACCACTACTTTGGAATTCAGTATGGTGGCTTCTCAGAAAATTGGGACTCAATCTACTTCAAGACACAATGAAACCACTCTTGGACATATATCCAAGGAATGCTCAATCATACCATAAGGACACTTGCTCAACTAAGTTCATAACGGCATTATTCATAATAGTCAGAAACTAGAAACCACCTAGATGCCCCTCAACTGAATAATGGATAAAAAAAATGTGGTACACAATGGAGTACTACTCAGCAGTAAAAAATAATGACATCATGAAATTTGCAGGCAAATGGATGAAACTAGAAAATATGATCCTGAGTGAGGTAACCCAGACTCAGAAAGACAAACATGGTATGTACTCAGTCATAAGTGGATACTAGATGTAAAGCAAAGGATAATAAGACTACAACCCACAGTCCAAAGAAGCTAGATAACAAGGAGAACCCTAAGAGGAATGCATGGATTGCCCTGGGAAGGAGAAATAGATGAGATCTCCTGGGTAAACTGGGGGTGAGGGGAGTGAGGATGGAGGATGAGAACACAAGGGAATGGGATGGTTGAGCTGGAACAGGGATGGAGTGGGAGAGCAATGAAAGAAATATCTTGATAGGGAGACATTATGGGGATNGGGAGAAACCTGGTGCTAGCGAAGTTGCCAGGAATCCACAAGGATGACCCCAGGTTAGACTACTNGTAATAGTGGAGAGGGTGCCTGACCTGGCCTAACCCAATAATCAGATTAATGAATACCCTAACTGTCATCATAGAGCCTTTATCCAGTGACTGATAGAAACAGATGCAGAGATCCACAGCCAAGCACTAGGCCGAGCTAGAGGAGTCCAGTTGAAGAGAGAGAAGAGGGATTCTATGAGCAAGGGACATCAAGATTATGATAGGGAAATTTACAGAGACAATGAACCAAGCTAGTGGGAACTCATGAACTTTAAACCAACAGCTGTGGAGCCTGCATGGGACTGGACNAGGCCCTCTGTATAAGCAGGGGGTGTAGCTTGATCTGTTTAGGGGGTCCCTGGCAGTGGGAATAGTATCTATCCNTGGTGCATGAACTAGCCTTTTGGAGTCCATTACTTATGGTGGGACACCTTGCATAGACTTGATACAGGTGGAGGGGCTTGGACCTGCCTCAACTGAATGTACCAGGCTTTGCTCACTCCCCATGGGAGGCCTTACTTTTTTAGAGGAGGGGATGGGGCCTGCAATCAGGGTGGGGGAGGCTGGGAGGGAGTGGGAGGAGGAATGAGAGGGGGATCTGTGGTTGGTATGTAAAATAAATAAAAAATTCCTTATAAAAAATCTCAAAAAAAGAATATAGTGAATCCTTTATTAGCCACTGGCTAAGTGAAGTCTAGTGCCTCAGGAAAACTATAGTAAAGCAAGGAATGGTATAGTTTTAAAAGTAAAATGACTGCAATTATATTATACCAGGTGCAGGCTTAGGGATTATTATTATTACTATTGATTTGTTTTTAATGTAGAACTCTTTCCCATCAGGTTCCTTTGATCTGTAAAACACCATGCAAACATTATTTCTCTGGACAAAGAGTTTGTTACACCAGATCCTCTCCCTGGAAGGAAAGAGGGACTCTCCCATCTGTGAAACACCTTGCAAGCATTCCTTTTCACAAGAAGGGAAAAATTGTTGGTTGATGNGGCTTTGGAGTGGATGAAGTTGGCAATANGATTACTTGAAATTTCCTAATTCATCTCAGCCTGATCATCTGAATACAGATTGAAAAAATTGCCAATAGAGACAGATGTATCTGAACCTGTGATATTGTCAGTCACAGCTTGGCCTTCTCCACTAGAGTTGAATCAATTGGTCCCAGAATAGAGACCTGGCCTATCATCAAACTTTGAATGAGTTATACATTCAGAGAACAGGGTCTAAGCAGGTAAAATCAAGCCCTTTAGATTAGGTTGTTAGTCTAGCTTTGCTCATTTCTCTGTCCTGTCTTCTGACCCTCATATCAACCCAGCTCCTTTCCTAACTAATATGTCTGTGGTCCTCACTGTTCTGTTCACCAATACCTAATTGTTTCTTCCTGTACTGGGTCTTAATCCTGACCCTGAACTTTTATTGGAATCTTGCACCTTCTCTGGTGATTGAAAATTTGCCTAACCCTCTGTTTTTTTCCTGTGTCTGTCAGGGCCATGTTGTCTCACTTTACATAGCAAGTCTGTCCAGACAATCTTGAAGACTGCAGTCATATTTTTGAAGGTCCATGGCCAAGCTCCTCCTATTTACCATTGGCTATAGTCTTTTTTCAAATTTATTCACAAAATCTTATTCACTTTAGCTTTTCAAATCTATCACAATTCCATTATCATGGTGCTAACCTAGTTGTTTTAGGCAGGAGAGTAATTCTAACAAGGACTGAACAATGGATTGATCATAAATAATAAATAATAGGTGGTGGTGATCTTTCTAGCTAAGCCATCTCAAGTCCTCTAAAATAATGTATTAAAAAAAGCTGATGGTAGCCTTTCCAGCTGGTCCATTTCAGAGCTCCCCAAATAGGATGCAAACAATACATAGTAGTAGTTATTTTAACTAAGACGGTCAAACAAGCTTCAGAGACTTCCCCATTGGAGAGCACATATAGAATGTTGTCCTTTCCCCTGGTGAACTTTTCAATATTAGAAATACTTAAATACCTGTACATATTCTTGCATCTTATACATCTTCTTAGAATAAATTCTATATAGAATGAACTTTGAAGAAAAGAATACCTCTTTCCTGGAAGGTCTACACTGGGATAAAAAGTAAAGAATGATGGGATAATAAGAAGTAAAATACAAGTCCCATCCCTGATAGCATCCAAGCACATCTTGAATGGCACGTTGGTTTTGAAGCTTGCATGATTCACAACTGGGTCAAGTTGTTGGGTGATTATCAAGTGGGTTAAATTATTGATGGCTTTCCTCTGAGTATCCTATGCAGCATCATCCTGCATTGGGGAAGGTAGTTAACTTGAAGAAAGATTTTAAACCAATTCCAGGGTGACATCTCTATATCCAGCAACCACAATATGTACTTCAGCAACAGGCACTNACCACTTAGTTTTGGTGAGCAACTGTGATGGTTAGTTTAATTGTAAAGTTTCTTTTTTTTGTTTATTTGTTTATTTATTTACTTATTTTTTGTAAAAAGATTTTCCACTTCTTTTGCATACCAACCTCAGATCCCCCTCTCCTCCCTCCTCCCGCCCTGCCAGCTCTGCCCTCAACCCACCTCCTCCAAGACAAGATCTCCCATGGAGAGTCTCTGGAGTCTGGCACTCTCAGCCAAGGCAGGACAAGACCCTCCTCTCTGCTCCAGGACTGTGCCAGTTGTCCAACCACAGGGACTGGGCTCCAAAAAGACAGCCCCTGCACCAGGGAAGGATCCCGATCCCACTGCCTGGGGGCCCTCAAACAGTTCAAGCCAAACAACTGTCTCAAGCTTCCAGAGGGCCCAGTCCAGCACCATGGGGGCTCCACAGTTATTGGTCCACAGTTCATGCATTTCCACCAGCCTGGCTGGCCATCTCTGCACACTTTCCCCTCATGATCTCAATATCCCCCGTTTGTAGAATCTCTCCTCTCTCTTATCAGTTGGACTTCTGGAGCTCTGCCTGGTGCCCANCTGTGAATCTCTGCATCTGCTTCCATCCATCTCTGGATGAGGGCTCATGGGGGCTTCTCAGCTATGGGTCCATAGTTCATGTGTCTCCACTAGTTTGGCTGGCCCTCTCTGTACACCCTCCCATCATGATNTCGTTGTCCCTTGCTCATAGAAGGCCCCCTCTCTCCCATTGATTGGGCTCTTGGAGCTCAGCCTGGTGTCCAGCCATGGATCTCCACATCTGCCTCCATCAGTCACTGGATTAAATAATTGTAAACTTTCAATGAGGGATTGAAATGTGTATATTACACTGTGTGGCAGGGTCCTGTGCTGTTCCCTTTGTTGAAGATGGCAAGTAGGCACAAAGTCAATGACACAGACTCTGGAAGGATGTTGAAACAACAAGCTCAGGTTATTCAGGAAGAGGCAAGCCTTATATACCCTCCACCTCACCCCTGGGGAAGGTCTGATGAATATGCACNTGCTGGTGTGACATGGGTGCCTCTCATTGGTCCAGGTCATCTCAGATCATGTCTCAGCTGCTGTTACTGAGGCCCTTAGGCAGACCCAGGTTGGCTCTCAGAAAGTATCTCATTACTGGTTTGGGCTGGCTGGCCCTCAGGCTTGTTAGGGCTGAGTCATCCTACAATGTTGGCCTGTGAGTATGTCTATGGAAGATTGTATTGAATGTGCTAATTGGTGTGGGAAGAATTGATGATTGTGGGTGGCATCATTCTAACAGCAGGGGATCTTTCATTCATGCTATCTCTGCTCTTGACTCTGGATGTGATTAGCTGCTTTCAAGAAAACACACTTCTATCTTGGAAAAAGCCCACAAGGGAAAAAGAAGAGAGAAGATAATGAGGAGAAGAAAAATATTAGACTCATATCTTCTAGAATTGACCCAATGATGCACTTCTCAACCAATCTGGTTCTAAAGGGTGTATTCTTGTTTCATTGCTTGCTATAATTATACTCTTTAAAAGCCTGCTCTATTGCTGTGTCCTATGTGAAGCCTTNTCTTTTGGTATCATCAGAACTGATACTGCTCCTGGCATTAAGCCCAGGGGAAACTGGAGATATCTTCATAGCAATTATGTCCAGTCATCTGTGATTATGATGCAATTATTACGTCTTGTGAGAGATTTCTGCTTCCATTCCAATTCTCTCAGGCCACTATTTAACACAAAGCAGCATGCATGATTCTGTACAAATGAAACTCAGATTCAGTTATAAGAAAATATTATTTCCTTCCTTTGGTCCATGCAGTCCTGTATTCATGGATCTTCTTCACCAATTTCTTACATTTTCTTAATATAAAACATATGCTTTAATTATGTTTTCCCCTTCCTCCATTTCCTCCTGGATCTGTTCCACCTCCATAACCACCAAACATTGTGTTCTCTTCCTCTCTTTAAAAACAACAAACAAAACCAGTAATAAAGCAACACACACAACCCCCACCCCCCAAAAAAACCATTAAAATGGAAGTCAAAATAAGCAAAAGACTNAAAATGCATGAACAAAGCAAAATGAGACAAATGTCTACAAAAATACCATTGAGTTCATTTTGTGTTGACTAACTACTCCTGGGCATGGTACCTGTTCTTAATTGTGATTAATATGCTTAGTGAGACTTNACTGGAGAAAATTGATCTTTCCTTTTCCAGGGGGTATCAATTTNAGANAGATTATTAGTAAGGGGTTAGATTTTCTGTCCACTTCCTCTCCTGAGTGCTGGTATTTTGTCCAGTTTCAACTTGAGAAGGTTTTGTGCATGCTTTGAGTTTATATGTGTACCCATCCTATGTCTTTACCTCTTGTTCTTATAATATTTCCACCTCCTCTTTAACATAGACCTCTGAGCATTAAGGAGAAGACTTAAAAAGAGAAATTCTGTTTTTCCTTTTATTGAAAATAGCATTTTTTCTCACACAATATATTATAATATATCCTGATTCTATTTTCCCCTCTGTCTACTCCTCTTAGTTGTTCCCCACCTCCCCTCTCATCCAGATCCACCTTCTTTATTTTTCTCATTAGAAAACAAACAGGATAGATAATAATAAAATAAAATAATAATGGATAATAATAAAATAAAATACGATAAAACAAAAACTAGCATATTGAAATGAGACAACAACAATAGAAAGAAAAGATCCTAAGAACAGGCACAAACAGATATAGATGCAGAGACCCAGTTATTTGCACACTCAGGAATCCCATAAAAATACTAAAATGGAAGTATAACCAAAGGGCCTGTAAGGTAAAAAGAGAGAAAAAGTGTATAAATAAAAATAATCCAAATTGATAAACATTATGAGCAAAACATTATGAGACAAGGAACCTGCAAAGATCCCATTGAATTTGTTTTCTCTTGGCCACCCATGGCTGGGCATGCATCCCACCCTCAAGTGTAGTTTGTTTGCCCAGTGAGACTTTCTTGGAGAAAACTAAATTTTCATATGTAAATAATTATCAGTTGGATATAGCTTCAGGGTTAGGGATGGGGACATGTGTCCACTTTTTTCAATTCTAGGACTCTATCTGGTGTAGACACATGCAGGCTCTATTTATACTATCTTAGTCTCTGAGTTCAGTACTTCAGTTCCCATGAGTTTGTGCTTTCTGTTGTTGATGTTATCCAGTGGTCAGATAGGATGCAGGGTATAATTTCAGTTTTCATATATCTATTGAGACCTGTTTTGTGTTCAAGTATATGATCAATTTGGAGAAAGTTCTATGAGTCTATGTGAAGAAAATTATCTTCTTTCATGTTTATGTAAAATGTTTTATAGAGATCTACTAGGTTCATTTGGCTTATAATAATACTTAACATCACCATTCCTTTGTTTAGTTTTTGTCTAGATAACTTCTTTAGAGATGAAAGTGGGATATTGAAGTCATTCACTATTGTTGCNGAATATTCNTATACTGTATGAAGATGTGTTGCTGTAATTTGTGTAATAAATAGCTTACTGGCCAATAGCTAAGCATTAAGTATAGTCAGAACTTCTGGGCAGAGAGAAAACTCTGGGAAGAAGAAAGGTGGAGTCATCAACCAGACACAGAGAGGAAACAGGAGGTACNAGATGGAAGAGAGGTAATATTACATTGCAGAACATAGATTAATATAAATGGGCTAATTTAAATTATAAGAGTTACTTCAGACAAGCCTAAGTTAAAGGCCAAGCTTTCATAATTAAAAAAAGTCTCTGTGTTGTTATTTGGGATTGGTGTTCCAAAGATAGTCTGAAAAGAAAGCTTGCTACACACCATCATTGTGTGAAGGTCAATATGTAATTTTAGCTGTAGTAATGTTTCTTTTATGAACTTNAGTGTCCTTATGTTTGATGCNTAAATGTTTAGAGTGGTAGTAGTCTCTTGGTAGAATTTTCCTTTGAAGAGTATGTAGAGTTCTTCCTTATGTCTTCTTGTTAGTTTTGGCTTGAAGTAAATTTTGTCAGATATTAAATTGCTACACCTGCTTGCTTATTCTTTTCATTTTCTTGGAATACATTTTTCCATCATTTTATTTTGAATTGATGTCTATCCTTGACAATGAATTGTATTTCTTGGATATAGCAGAAAGATGGATCCTGTTTTTTAATCCACTCTATTAGCCTTTGTCTATTATGGGGAATTGAGACTATTAATACTGAGAGTTGTCACTGAGAAGTATTTATTGCTTTCTGTGGTTTGTTGTTATGGTCTAGGTCTCCTCCTTTTTTGATTTGCTTATCTGGAATTATTTATTTGGTGTGTCTTCTTAGGTGTGGTTAAGGTAGGTGTCCTCTACAGACAAAAACTTTCCTTCTAGTGTCTTTCGTGGAGCTTGCTTGGTTGATAGAAATTGTTTAAATTTGCTTTATCATGGAATGTTTTGCTTTCTTGTGGATTTTGAACTGATAGTTTTCTTGGGAATAGTAGACTGGGCTGGAATCTGTCATCTTTCAGAGTTGGTAGAACATCTTGCCAGGTACTTCTCACTTTCAGAAACTCCATTGAAAAGTTGAATGTTTTTCTAATGAGTCTACCTTTATGTATTACTTTTTTTTTCTTGAAGCATTTAATATTCTTTCTTTATTCTGTATATTTNGTGTTTTGATTATTATTGTTCATGAGGATTTTCTTTTTTGGTTCTGTCTAATTGGTATTCTGTAGGCTTATACTTTGATAGAAACCTCACTTTTTTTTTTTGAATGGGGAAATTTTCTTCTATGATTTTGTTAAAAGTAGTTTATGTCCTGCTCTGGGTTCTCCTTTCTCTAGTGTTATTTTTCTTAGCACTGGTATTTTCACAGTGTGTCATACTTCCTGAGTGTTTTGTGACTGAATATTTTTTTAAAATTTAACACTGTATTTGATTGAGTTATCTATTTCTTCTACCTTGCCTTCAAAACCTGTAACTCTTTCTTCCATGGTTTGTAATCTATTGGAGAGGCTTACCTCTGAGGTTTTGTTTGACATTCTTAAATATTCATTTCCAGTTTTATTTCAGTTTGAGTTTTCTTTAGTGATTTTCTTTTTAAAATTCTACCTTCATGTCTTGATTTGTTTTCATTATTTCATTTAACTTATTAGTGTTTTTGCAAACTTAAGTGATTTATTCAAATGCTCTTAGGGTTGCTTCTACAGTGGTCTTCATATTCTTGTGAAGGCCAGAACAGAAAAACTCCATTTTATGCTAGGCCTCCATCTTAGTACCTAATGACTGTTTGCCCTAGACTCAAAATTCCAGAAGGATAAGCTAATAGAAAAGAGCCCTAACTCATTGATCCCNACCCACATATGTACAGCCATGATTGTCTACTTGTTATGATAAAACTAACTGCTTTGTTGGCTTCTGCAACTTATGCAGATACTCAAAGATTGCTTTGAGTCACCTTAATCACTTAAATGTGGCAGAACATACCAGTTTTTGCTTGTTTGCATAGTTATTAAAGGTCTTCTTGTGTTTTTTGCCTCTAAANACCCTTTCCCATTCTCCTTCTTCACAACATGACTGAAATTTGACTTTAAGGCTATCATCCTGCTAACAGCTAATCAATAAATCTTTTAATTANAATTGGATTGAATCTATGGTCTTTATCCAGGCATCACTAACTTCATAGCATAATTCATTGAATAGTTAAGTACATTGTCACCTTAGGGTCTTCTCATAAAAAAACAGGATTTTTCTCTAGGCTTTGTGGAACTTATTTATTAATTTTTGTTAAATCTTGTCTCAAACTTCAGCTCTTTGGAAGCATTTTCTGAGTGTCTAATTCTTCATCTCATTTCTCTGTTTTATTTCCTAGAGCTCTTGACAATACTTGAAACTTACTCAGAGGGTAAGAATATTAATATATGGCANAGTGATCATTCTTGTGATATTTTGTGAAGAATGTGGCTGCCTTTTGTCCTTGTCTGGAGAGTTCTGTATAATCTCTGTGAGAGACTTTATCTGTAGAGAGAATGCTGTTTAGTTTTAATTGACACAATTGAGAACTACCTAGAAAAANAGTCTCATTGAAGGACTCTATGTTAGGTTGATTTCTGGGCATNTTTGTGGGAGATTATCNTCATTATGTTAATTGAAGTNGAACTACCCACCCTGAAAGTAGTCAGCATCATTTTANGGACTAGGCCACAGAATGAATGAAAAGGAGAGTGTGAGCCTGGCACCAATTAGCATACACGAATCAATTGCTCTGTCCTTGATTGTAGATGAGATGGGAACCACTCTCTTAAGGCCCCTGCTGGCTGCCATGTCTTCCCCATGAGAACAATAATTTCTGGAGAAAACTTGTGTCTTCAAAGGTTGATTCACTGAATAGAACTTCAATGATGTGGAGAAGTTGGAATGTTGCAGGTCAAGAGCTTAAAAACAACTTATCTTGGGCTATGTTTAGCCCCGTANAGAGCAATTCTTGCCCACCTCTGTGTCAGACCTAACATCTTGATAAGCAGATAAAAAAAACTTCCAAGTATACTAGCATAACAAAACCACCAACCAACCAAAGGGCTCTGGAATAAACAATTTTTTATTCCCTTTGAGATGAGAGCTGTATTTTCTGTCAAAATCCACTATGATGGACTACAACCTGGAGCTATGCATGANAGTAACCTTTTTCTCCCTTATGTGGCTTTTGGCAGTATGGTAGTTTNAATGTTATTGGCTCTATAAGCTCATAGGTAATGGAATTATTAAGAGGTATAACTTTGTTGGAGTAGGNGTGGCCTTGTTGGGGGAAGTATGTCACTGTAGGGGTAGGCTTTGAGGTTTCCTATGCTCAAGCATCCCTCAGTGTGACTCTCAGACTACTTCCTGTTGCCTGGAAGCCAAGATGTAGGACACTTGGCTACTTCTCCAGCACTGTGTCTACATGCATGCCACCATGTTGCAATATGATGATAATGGACTGAACCTCTGAAAATGTAAGCCACCCCAATTAAATGTTTTTCATTTATAAGAGTTGCCATGGTCATGGTGTCTCTTCACAGCAATAGAAACCGTATTAAGACAGTTAGAGTATTTTATCACAGCATCATGAAAGGCAAACANCTATGGTAGATTTCCCTTCTAGTTTACCACTATGCCTAGAATNGGGCCAACTGTACATATCCAAACAATACTTTTTTTAAAAAAATTCATGGGATTTTGAAACACCTTGAGCCTCTGAATAAGTTTTTTTGTTGTTTACCTTGTGAAGGATAGATAGAAAAGCCTTTTGTTGGATTATATANGTGGTGATGAAGATATAATATACATATGTGGTATTTCATAGTTCAAATTAAAATGCCAGTGAATATAACTATTTTAACCAATGCATGAATCTACTAAACTTGCAAAAATCTGTTACCAAATACCTAATACAGTACATGCAACTGATGTCATAATTATAGTTGACTTTTATTAAGTACCTTTAATACATTGAGCATCTAGTCCTATAAGTACTAATATTATCACCAACTTACAGGTGATGTACTGACCAAGGGTATTGGGATGATGCAACTTTCCCAAGTTAACAGACAGGTCAGATAAATGCATGAAATCAGGGAAACTGTTTCANATACGGTTATAGGAAGAGAACACAGTTGATTGTCACAACTATGTTCCCTTTGTATCATTAACACAGATAAATAAATGATTGTGTTTTGAAAAAGATCTCTAAGTTTTATTTAATAATTCACTGCCTACCAGTGATCTGAGTGATTATGTCCATATATTATT
>LZPO01097316.1:133094-143118 GCA_001675575.1 Neotoma lepida | reverse complement strand
GAGAAACCTCGTCTTGAAAAATTTTAAAAAGAAAAGAAATATTTGAATACATTTCATTACAATCAGATGGTGATAAGGTTTGGATACATGGAATATTTGGCAGAAAAGCATTTTTCTCTTCAGTAATTCAGCTTTATTTACTCGGTGTCTGCAACAGCCATGGATACAACAGACACCAAAGAGACCAGAGAAACTAACAAAAATGGCTGCTGTTCTCAGAGACTCTACCTTCCTGCAGAATTTGTAAGAAGGGTAGCTGGTGATGATGATAAAAATGACAACTGGTAATAATAAATGCCTTCACTGGTAAAAGTATAAAATCTTCATGAAATTCCAGGGAGAAATCGCTCTCTGATGGGGACAAACTTGGAAAACTTTGAGAAGAAAAGGATAAGATGAAGGTAGAGGGTGGAAAAGATCTAANCAAAAGGAGACAAGGAGGCAAGGCAACGGCTGTTGGAAGGCTAGAATGTAACGTAAGTTCAGAGGCCAGGCCAGGAACCCAAGGCCTACTGGAGCCAGCTCAGGAGACCTGGAACTTTACTTCCACCTNGGGGGCAGCATAGCCTCCCTTACAGGAGGGCAAACACATCAGGTACCTGCTAGAGAAAAAGAAATGAACAAAAAGCAGAGGCCCAGAGAATAGTCAGGAGCAAGCTTTTCAANGACCAGACTGCAAGAGTGATGGTTCATTGCTGGGGTTCTGAACTAGCTCAGGGCCCTGAGAGTAGAGCATACAGAAGGNATGGAGGAGACATTTCTCAGGAGGCATCATCAGGGGCCTGACAACAGACGGGCAAAATGGGGAAGGATCAAAATGAATGTGGAAATTCTAATCCTCTGTGACTAGTTAGACTATTGGTTCTGGTAGCAAAATTAGTACAAAGAACATTTGGAATAAATTTAAGGTCTTAATGNGGTCCTGAGAAATCTATTCTTGCTCCTTACAACTGCTATTTATGTGCATACCAACATGTACGTGACAGAAATGCTTTTTCCCTCTTGAGACACTTGAAATTATGAAGTATTTTCTCTCAGGACGCCTTCATATGGTAGGACATTAAGAGCTAACATTTTGTACAATAAAATTAAAATACCAAAACAGAATCAACAATTGGTCTTCTGTTGGAAACACTGTCTTTTCTCATGATACAATCATTACCAGAAAGGNCGGTTGTTCAGAAATCCCTAGCCAATAAAGAGAGGGGCATTCTGGAGTCATATCGAGCNACCGAGTAGGAAAGGAATGGCTTGTTAAGAAACTTTGGGGTCAATAGGAGAAAATCTGACTCTATATGACTTAAATGTTCCTAAGCACATGTAAGAATCTTGGGGATGGAAAAGTTCCCAGACTGGTTAAGTTGCCAATAGAATTAAGTGCCGAGGTGTTCTACAGTCTTCAATGGTTCTGTGAGCACCCTGGTTCTTCACCAAGAGTCCTCATGACCTCCAGATGGTAGAAGCAACTGTCCACATCTTCGCTTCACACTGCCATTTGGAAACACAGAAGAGCCCTTTCTTCTTATTGCTGCTTGCTTATGTGTCTTGTCTTGTTTTAAAGAAGGGGCTTCTTTCTTTAAGTACAGCCAGCAGACTTCCCTCATAGCTCATCTCTAAACTAAATGAAAAGCCCAACCCTAGGTGAGTCACTGTCTCCCAACAGTCCTTAAGGTGATTGTCTCCAACTGGGTCAAAACCTTCCACCTCAGACTCATGAGGGATTTAGTCATTGTTTANGTCCCGGGCATTGTATATGTCCAGCGATGACAGTCTGAACTATAGAAGAATTTATGGCAGTAAGATAATAAGCCAATATTCCTCAGGAACTTGTGAACCNGTCCCCACCCACCAAAAAGCGTCCCTTGCCTTGCCTCTAGCAGGAGAGACAATGACATATACCCGTGGTTGCGTATCAAAGCCCTCGTTTCCTCCAGGCTCCCCAAATCCCCATTCACGAGTACCTGTTATGCATTTTGAAGCCCCCACAGTAGCCTCTTGGACCTTCTTCCTTCCCCAACTCCTCCTTCCCTATGCTAACCCCTAGGCTGTTTTAGATTCCACCTCCCCCACCTGTCTCTTATACACATCTAGATGTGTATAAGAGACAGGCTCTGGACTCCTCCAGCTGCCTCTGGGTGTTTCTTCTCTTATAAACCTCCCCACTACCCATGGAGCAGCCATTTCAATGCTTTCTTTACTGTGGCCCTCAAATATACCTGTGGATCCAATTTTCTCTTTCCGTTTGTCTTACCTCCAAGCCTTGTCTTTCCATACGAAGAATGGTGATCTATGTCTAAGTTCTGTAATTAATACATATACAGCTGAANTCTTGTTATCTTCAAGTCAAGGCATGTGCTATTTCCAATGTGCCGATATGATGGATTTATCACTTGGCCACATAAGCATCTTGACAAAATCATGCTAAAATACTCAAACCAAATTGGCCATCCACCTACCTTCACCTAGCAAGATAACAGGGAACTCCATTCTGGAGTCTCAATTCACGAGGCTACAAACAAATGGCCTATTTGTTACTTGCATTATTGTCCATTCTTTTCTATGTGTGTTCTTGCAAATCAGTATAAAGTATATGTGAATGTTTGTCTACCAGAATCAAAATATGCTATCATAACAAAAGATGATAATAATGATTTACATTTGAATTCATNCAACACGCATTGTTGGTTGCTTACAAATGCATATGGTGAGTACTATCCTGGTTATTAGNAATGTGGCAGTTATTAAGTCAAAGCTTCTGCTTTTCTGGAGTGTATGATCTAGTCAGCACAGGCAGTAAGTACACAGTCAATTAAATAATATAATTTCAGAAAGTGGGTAAGTGCTGTGAAAAAATAAGTCAGTGTAATTGTGTAGAAGGTATAGCAACAACAGCCTGTTATGTATGTGTATTTCTTCTACACACACACACACACACACACACACACACACATCACGCTGCATGTAAACTTGTGCAGAATTATTTTTACTAAAAACGTTGTATAGATGAGTATGCATCCACACAGAAATCCCCTCTGGATCCAGGACTTTGTTTTACAATGATAACAAGTTGCATNAAAACAAAGGAATCAAATTTAATGAGTCTTCAGTGCATCTAACAAGTGTTTACTGAATGCCAGCTGTCCCAAGCATGCGTGGTTCCAGGCACTAGAGATATAGTATCTGACAAAACAAATTCCTTTCCTCAAGTAGGTAACATTTTAGGGGACNGACAGACAATAGACAAGAAGATAAATATTGACATTGGATGTGGTAAGTGCTAAGGCAGATGATGATGCAGGGTAAAGAAAAAAGAAGGTAGATGAGACCAGTTTCTATTTCATTTATGGCCTCAATAGAAATNCATATAAACATACTAGAGAGGAGAATGGATGGGGTTTTCTGGGAACACCAGGAATCCAGTGTGAGCCAGCTGTAGGGGGAACATCTAGTGATAAGGCAGGGATGGGGGTGGGGCAGATATTGTAAGGATTGTCAGCAATNATAACAANTATTACATTCATTTGAGATGGAACTCCTTTGGAGGGTTTTGGTCATCTGNGAGGTTTGATCTAGGAAACCTGTAAGTGGGGAAGTCTCTTAAGTAATAAAGTCCAAAGATGAAAATAAAATGATGTTGGGTAATGATTCTGGCCTTTGTTCAGCTGGCCCTTGGATATCACCTTTGAAGCCCATGCCTCTGCCTTTGTACTGGAGGCAAAAGAAAGTCTTGCTGGGAGTCACTCACTCTGTGCATTTCCACACTGGCTTTAGTAACACACTATGTAGTGGACATCTGTTACTCACTTAGGCAGCTCAGAATCCNAACCCTTTCCAGCAGGAAGTGTAGTGCACACCTGTCATCCCAGCTACCCAGGAAACTGAGGTAGGAAGATCACAAGTTCAAGTGCTACCTGAGCAACTTAGCAAGACCCTATCTCAAGAATACAAGAGAGAGCTAGTGAGATGGACCCATGGGAAAGACAGTGCTTACCTAGCTTTTCAAGTCCTAAGTTCAATTCCTACAATCACACAAATATAACAAATGAAGCCTCTTTCCTGTGTTTGACAAATCCCAACCCATCAGCCCAAATCCACCTGTCACTCTAGAAGGTGAGAATGGCTAGTACTCTACTAGTTCCCCTTGCATCTCAGACCTGCTTCACAAACAAGACCAACCATCCCCCAGAGGTTGAGAAGGAGGATGGAGACCTGAGAAGCAGGTATCATGCATTGTGATGCCTGGAAGTGAAGCCCTAGGAGTGACAGCCCTAGGACAGCAGTGGTGGGGGTTCTGTGGTGGTAGTGGTATATGTTCTGGGGCTTACACCCAGCCTTGTTCAGCCCAATGTTCTGATTTCCTATTTCCTTCCTTCCTTCCTTTCTTCCTTCCTTCTTNCCTTCCTTCCTCCTTCCCTCCCTCCCTCTGTCCCTCCCTCCTTTCATTCTTTCTTTTATTCTTTCTTCCTCTCTTTCTTTTTCTTTTTTAAAGACAAAGTCTCATATAGCCCATATTGACCTTGAACTTGCTGTGTAGTAGAGGATAACCTTGAACTTGTGATCCTGCTGCCTTTATCTCCCATATGATGGGATTACAGGCATATAACACCATGCCTGGTTTATGTGGTAGTGGAAGTCAAGCTCAGNCAATGCATGTTAGCAAGCAATCTACCACCTGAACATTCCAGTCCCTGTCTACACAATTCTGTTATCTTATTCACAGATTCTACAAGTCAGGAATCCAGGCAAGACACAATGAGAGCAGCCTTCATTTCTTCCATAATATCTGGCCTTTTGGGTGGGATTCTAAACAGTCAAGGGGAGGGTAATCAGAGCATGAGATTAGTCTGGGGGCTTCTTCCTTCACATCTGGGACTATGAACTTGGAGATGGCAGAACCTCTTTAGCCATAGTCATAAGTGTTCTCCTTTAGATGTCTCTGTATAGCTGTGGAGAAGCTGGACATTAGTCATGTTGATTCAGATCTCCTAGGGCATGAGACTTCGCCTAGNAAGTCATAGAGCATCACTTCTGCCATAGTCTATNATTCAGAGTAGTCACAAGCTCACCAAATTCAAGAGGAGGGGACACCAAGTCCACCTCTTGAAGGGAAGTACATCAAAGAATTTGCAGTCAAGTTTTAAAATCACTGAGGGTACCTTTATTAAACCACATGCTGCTAGGCTCCCAACACCTCTAGTAAAGTCTTTGCANGATTAGATTACCCAGTTTGTTTCTAGGGCCTACCTCTTCTGACTCGTGCTAGCATCGGTCTCTTCTAAAGAGTTATTTCCCAGATTTACCCCTGCACTTCTTCCCTGTTTGTCCTTTTTATATCTGTTCTCCAACTTACTCACAGAAAGATCTATGAGTTCAGCTAATCTAAGCAGATTGCTCTCTTCTTGAGATCATTCTTAGCTGTTCTGTGATGACACAGACCTGACGTCTCCCTCCTTATCCTTATCTCATTTTCACTGGAGGCGGCTCTCTCTCTCTCCCTTCAGTCCGATGCTTCACAATTCCTTATCTCTAGTTTACTGACTCAAAAACAACACATAGCTCAAATATTCTCCAACTCCCTCTGCCTTTGCTCAAGAGAATCCCTGTGCAGGAATGCTTTTATTCCCTCTTTGCCTTCTAATTCTTCCACTCTGGTTCACCTCTGGAATCATTTCCTTCTTCCCCATTCCGAGTCGGTCCTCTCACTCTAAGAACCCTTGAAACTATAGCTAGCATGCTGTAACCATTCATAAGCCTATCTGCCCTTCATCATTAGAACTCTATGAAGAGAGAGAAGAGTCTGAGGTGATGCATTTTCAGGTCAGAGTTCATATCAGCTCATGGTAAATGAATTTTAGGTAAGTAAGGGAAATAAACAGGCAATATGTTCTGTGTCTGATTGAATTTATGCTCAGTTATCTCGGGTTCCTTTGTGATTAAACAGACAGAACACACTGAAATCCCCGAAGTCCAATACACTTAGTTTTGTTTTTGTTTTGTTTTGTTTTGTTTTGTTTTGTTTTTATTTGGGGAGAGATACAGTTTAATAAATAATGCAAGAGACAGATTTAGTAAATAATGATACCTTCCTTACACNGGAACACCTCTGCAGCATGCATGACGTATTCAGAACATCTCACTGACTTCCACTATATTCCTGGAACAATGNGGAGGGGCAGACAGATGGCTCATCTGATAAAGCACTTGCTTTGAAAGCACAAAGACCCAAGTTTAGGTCCCTAGCTCCATGTTAAAGCTAGGTACCCTGGCAGTGTCTATAACCCCAGCACTCGGGGAGGATGGAGACAGGCACATCCCTAAAACTCACTGGCTGGCCTGCCATGTTCAATTAGAGACCNTGTCTCANATAATAACAATAACAATTATGTGAAGAAATGGTGGAAGGCACATGATAGTTACATCTGGCCTCCATGCACAAACACCTGTGCAGAGAGAGAGAGTCTCTCAACCCGAAGTATTTCTATTCTCATCATCCTTGAAATCAGCTNGATTGTGTAGCTCTAGGGCTTTGTGTCTATTAAAATTATGTATGTATTTTCCCTTTGTAGCTATTAAAATTGTATGTATATTTTCCCTCCTCTCTCAGCTAGCATTTTCTCAGCCTCTATTGCTGTAAGAGAGGAAAGAATTTCTTAGAGCCCCAGCCAAATTTGAAAGCTCCATCCCTCTCCAGTAGGTCAGATTACATAAGCAGGACCCTTCACTACAATTGTCCAAGGACAACTGTTTTTCAGACTAATAGGTCAAAGGACACAGAAACCAACACTGGACTGAAATAACAAAAGAAGATGATGAACCTCACAGTTGTGCTACTACACATCTTAACTATTCATGAAGTTCACAACTCAAGGGCTAGCCATCTAAACAGAAACATTTTACAGAGAGGCTCAGGTTTTTCAAACTCACCTATCCACAGATTTATTATTTATGANGAGTTCTCCACTTAAACGGCCTGTGCTNTGACTAGTAATTGCCTCCTGCCACTGCTTTGGGTTTCTTAAGAATTTCTGGCTTAAAGATCAGTGAGCAAATACAACCGNTAAAACCATCCTAAGTCCCCCAGAATCTCAGAGGTATAAAACATTTCAATCANGATTGTGGCCATTAATGTAAAATACTTGAAAATACACATTAGGTTTAGTTTCTTTGTGTGTTTATTTTGTATTGAGATAGAAGCATCTCTGAATATGTTGTATATTATTTATCTTTGCCACAAATATACCCTCAAACAACTTAAGGGAGGAAGAGTTTATCTGGCCTTGTGGTTTGAAGGGGATGCAGTGCCTCGTGGGAAAGCATAGGGTGGGCAGCTTCATAACAAGAGCATGTGGCTACCAGGGGGCAGTGAGAGACTCCCTCTGGGACCAGNTTATAACCCAGAAAGCCTGACCCCCCCAGTGGCCCACTTCCTCCAGCTAGGGACCACTTTCTTAAGATTCCTCAACTAGAGTGTGATGGCACATACCTATAATCCCAGCACTCTGAGGCTAAGGAAACAGAGAACAACCCAGGATACATAGTAAAAGCCTGACTCAAAACAGAACAAAGCCAAAACATTGGAGGGGAGTTCGTGAAACACAAACATTGGCTACATTGGAATACACTGATTCACCAGGTTGAAATCTCCTAGAAGCTGAAATCTATTTCCAGTGCTTTCCCATGTAACTATTTCAGGCCATAGCATCTGTCATAGATTGGACTTGTGCCTAATCATACAATCTGATTGCTTCAAGTATTCAGATGTGCATGGGCAAAAACAGTAATTCCATACCAAATTGTTGTTCACTTTCCTACTGGGATCATGTAAAATCTGTTTGTTCTTAGAAATGGTATTGACATAATTAAATTATGTTTAATTTGAATATTCCCTTTCAGTTTATGTGGCTTCCCCATTAGAAATCCACTCACAAATGAAATTTTATTCTGAGCCTCNTCAGTTTACATGCTGAGTGGTCTGATGTACTAGTTATGGTAACATGCTTTCTATTATAAAAGTTTGTATTGACCATAACCACTGTACCACTTTATGTCTTACCCATCAGGATGAGGGACTCTGAAATGGTGAGAATTACATTATATAATGTACTAGAATCAGAACATCGAAGTCCATAGAAATAGCAGGAAGAAGCCNTCTATCCAAAAGGGAGTACGAGTTACAGGAATCACTAGTTAAATATGAATGTATGTGTGTGTGTGTGTGTGTGTGTGTGTGTGTGTGTGTGTTGTGTGTGTGTGTGTGTGTGGTGTGTGTGTGTGTGTGTGTGTGGTGTGTGTGTGTGTGTGTGTGTGTGTGTGTGTGTGTGAGAATGATATAGTGAGTCAAATCTCAAGGATGCCATGAGTATCATTAAGAACTTATTATTTGGCTACATGAAGAAAACAAGAAACTACTTATTTTAGTTTCTACTTTCTGACCTTAACCACAGAGAATTGTGTTCTTGCAAGCAGAAGGCTGTCTTGATTTTCTCCCTCCCCTGAAGCAAGTCTCCATGGCCCGAGGACCAGGCCTGTAGGCATTGGTGGAGAAGAGAGGAAGTCCAATATGTTATCTTTGGTTTTGTCTCTTTCCCATATTTCCAATCAATTCTCCCTCATTCCTCATGCGGTTGTTTACACCAGCTTCCTGTCTTGTTTACACCAGCTTCCTGTCTTGTGTCAGACTTCTCCTGAGACTCACACTCATACAGCTAGTCCATGAGTCCAACAGATCTTTAGGGAAGTTGGAATCCAACAATTTATTAAGATCAAAGTCCTATCATTGGTGATAGAATTTCATGTAGATAATGATAGTCAGTTGAATCCTGAGAAGTGTTGAGGGAAATTTCAGGAAAGGGTTTTAACTCTTAGCATTCCCCCTTCTGCCTCTGTTTGGGTTTTACAGGTCAAAGGTCAAAGACTTAAAAACATCCCATCATTCCTGTTTTGTCTATTACAGTTTCTGCCAGACCAACCCCAAATGCCATTCCCCTAAAATAGATAAGCACGAGACGCTGGCTCCTCAATCCATCATGCCTTGTCAATAACACATCATTAATAGCTATAAATAACTTAGACCACAGTTACTGGGAAATGGCAAATCAAAGGGCTCATTTTATAGCGAAAATCAGATCAGATTGAAGCTCTGACAACATTTAATAAAATGTTTCTAAGCAACNGGGTAGAACCAAAGAGTTTCAACAGAGCTGACATTAACAGAATATAAAAAAGAATCCCAAAATAGCCCCCTTCTTTTTCTTCCTTATAGGCAACTCACTCTGCAAGGAAAAACAAACTCCTTCTCAAATCTCGGTTTATTAGACGTCTTTCCAAACGCTCCATGTATGGTGTTAGNGTGGAAGGACCACACCAGCAACCCAGGCTTAATAAAGGCCAGCCTGGAATACATGGAGAGGATGCACTGCGAGGAAATGATAATTTGAAATTCCAGACCATGCGACACACCCTTCAGCACCCCTTGGTTCCCCTCACAAATTACAAATCAAGAGGAAGTTCTCGGTATTCCATTACATACTCTTTGGGCCCAAGTGGATAGGGGATTTTTGTTTTCCACTGCTAGTGACACCCTAGCATTGCCAACCAGAAAGATTTTGTAGAGTGAAATGAGTGTTGATAATAGACTCCCATAAGTGCTTAATAAATTCTAGTCTGGAGGGGAATGTTATCTTCTCACATTACCTTAATGCCACAGAACCAAAACTGCTTCAATACTTACAGATCAATTTCTCCCACCATTGTGTCTTTAAAATGACAACTCATCAGTGGACAATCTCATTACTTTAACCAGAAAATGAATACAGCATGTGTGAATATCTCTTTCAAAGTCACTATACAGTCTGTAGAGAATGCTGGTGGCATACAAAGGGAAATTCTTGGCTCTCTTTTATACTGCAAACATACATGCAGATGCACATTGGGCTCAGGAAGGAAAAAGGAGAACCTGGTGCTGGCCATTGGTTTATTCACAAATCACTACTGGACATTCTCATCTCCATTCCTGCTGGGAGCG
>LZPO01097316.1:87260-99292 GCA_001675575.1 Neotoma lepida | reverse complement strand
AATGGAAGGGTTACTGTGAGAACTAGTTAGATAATATGCCTGAAGCGTTTGACACACTTCCCAGTATGGCAGACACACTCTTATGTGTGCAATGGCCATGATCACACCGACCACANTACCTAGGAACTATTACTCACATTTCTACTTCCCTGCTCCCCTCACACCAGATCATAAATAGACAAGTATTGCCTTTGTTTTGCTTTACTGATTTATTTTTTAAAAATATAATAATGATAGAGCTCCTTGACATCTATATCATATTTGACTCAAAGTAGGGGGAAAAAATCATGTTCTATCTACAGATACATTTATTTGTCCATTTCTTTGCATGCCCAGAAACAATGTTTACTCTTGTTTCTATGAGGATTTGCACCATGCTGTATTTGATAATGTGTATTAATCACTGATTTTTGTGATTTACATGCACATACAGACATATATATGTATGTATTTGTGTACATATATATATATGTATGTATACATGATACTTTTATGATCCAAGTAGAACAAATGCCCTGCTTTGAGTATGATAAAAGTTGGAATTTTTTATGTGTTTATATGTTTTTAAAAATACATGTCTTAGAAAAAAGGAACTTGGAGATGNCCCCTCCNCTCAAGGAAGTTGCTTCNAAACAGTTGTAGTAAATGAAAGAACTCTTTGGAAAGAAATTGGAGTCTGTACTAGCTGGTTTTGTGTGTCAACTTGATACAAGCTAGGGTCATCAGAGAGGAAGATTCCTCAGTTGAGGAAATGTCTCCAAGAGACCCAGCTGTAAGGCATTTTCTCATTTAGTGATCAATGGGGGAGGGCCCAGCCCATGATAGGTGATGTTATCCCTGGGCTGTTGGCCCTGGGTTCTGTAAGAAAGCAGGCTGAGCAAGCCACAGGAAACAAGGCAGTAAGCAGCTCCCCTCCATGGCCTCTGCATCAGCTCCTGCATCCAGGATCCTGCCCTGTTTGACTTCCTTCAGTTATGAACANCAATGCTGAAGTGTAAGCCAAATAAACCCTTTCCTCCTCAACTTGTTTTTCTGTCATGAGGTTTTGTCCAAGCAATAGAAACCCTAACTAGGAGTCCCCACTTGAATTAATCATTTGTGGTTATAGACATGGAACAGAGCTGCAGAATTCATGGGTGATGTTACTGAACAAGCAGCAGTGGCGAGCGGTCTACATGGGCAGATCACGTCTACAAAGCTTCCTGGTCTTTGGGAGAGAGACTTTACCATCGAGTATACCTGTATTATTTTTTCAAATGTAATATATACAAAAAGACAGGCAATACTNTTCATTTCAAGTTCTTTTGAATTCCCTTCGCTGAATTTCATATTTGCACAGGTTTTTTGGANTTTGATCATTAAGAAANAAGGTTTTATTGACAAAGAAATATGGTATTTCAGAGCTGGGGCATTAAGCTTTGTTAAAGCTTATTTTTAAGTTTGAGATCTTTCNGGAAAAAAAGAAGTTATGTGATCTAAAATACGCATCTTTTATGCCAGCAGAGAATTCAGACAACAAAGTCTNCAATCTGTCCATGTTCATACAGTTGCCTAGATAGGTATATGGATTCTAATANTTGTGTTTTCTACAGGGTCATTGCTTGGAGATCACCTCACCTGCTCATCAAGATGGAGTAGTAGANAAAANGTGGTTACTACTTTTTCCTCACACTTCATCCTGAGGTCCCATCACAGAAGTGTTCCAAGGGTATTTGTTGAGTATATGAACTTTCCCTGTTCTCCTTGACAAAGAACACAGGGAGAAAGAACAGAAAAATGGCCCTTGTTCTTTGTTAGCCATGTGCATGGCAGCATTACCTCACAGACCAGTCTTGGTTGATTATATAAGAAAAATGGGAATCCAAAATTAATCATCTGAGTTGTTATACATTGAGCTTACCCAGTGAGCTTGCCTGCCTGCCTGCCTGCCTCCCTCCCTCCCTCCCTCCCTCCCTTCTTTCTTGCTTTTCTTCCTTTCTCCCTTTACTTCTCCTTCCTTCCAACTAACAGCAGAACACACGGAGGACTCTGTCTTTTGCAAACACTCTGGGCTATGATTAACATCATCTTGGATGATGTAGACATCCTCATGCCTGAAAACAGCAGTGGGGCTAGATAACATCTGAAAGTGCCTTCAGCTCTCNTGTCTTACAATCCTATTAACCACTTTACATTTTCCTGTAATTTACTCTCTGAAAATGCCTAATGACTACAATTTTTTCCATACCACATAATGATACGACATTAACCCAATGCCACACCACCACTTTGCCTGTTCCAANGGCGTTTACTCTGAGACTTTGGTAACTTTTTCGTCCCTTCTTACTTTTTCATCAGCTGAACAAAAACCACTCTAAGGGCTTTAAACCAATGNCTGTCATATGATCTGAACTTTAAATGAGTTCCAGGCACCTCATTCACCAAGCTTTAAAACCCTCTGTTCACTTCTTTTNTCTCGTCCATGTTACATTCTTTTTTGTTGTTATGGACTACTGTGCTGCTAATCCTAGGAACTAGGTTAAGGATCCTTAACTTGAAAATGCTTTAAACTTAACTTCCCCAGACTCATGGCAAGCCTCTGTCTATCTTACATCAGTCACTCAAGCTGAGACCATTGGACTCTCAAAGGCAGACTAGACAATTTCTAAGGTCAGAGAATCAATGTATTTTTGTAGCCCATTTCACTTTACCTCTCATTTTCTTTGTCACATAAAAGAGAAATTAGAATTGCCTAAAGGAAACCCACAAGAGCTGACTTGTCCCTAGAGAAAACAAGAATCTACATGGATCCTTGAAATTTTGGGTCAAAGGCAACTCTCTTACTGCCAGCAACTCATGCAAGCTAAACTGGTGGACTTGTCTTCATTATAGTCTGTAAAGTAAGTGAAAGAGGTGTGGGGGAAATACTAATTGCTATTGTTGAGTGCCTCCTATACACCAACCCCACAAACAGACACACCAGAGTCTACGTGCATGGCAGGGCTGGCTGTGAAAGGCTGCAGGCTTGCTTATAACACAAAGCCAAATGGAATGCTATTACACATTTCATTTATAGAAGCAGAGAAAGGTCATTAAAAGTGACGAAACTGATCAGGGTCCCNTGAGTAGTAAAGAAGAGATCTGGGTTGGAGACCCCGCTCTAAGACCAGTGTCCACCCTTGGCAGGATCTCTGTTCCCTAGGTGGGATTAAAAATAAGCAAGTGGCCTGGCATTTAAAGACCCCCAAAAGCAATTGGAGAAAACAAGACAGATTCATGTAAAATTGAATAGCAATGAAATATTGAGATAATGGCTCAAGTCAAAAGAGAAAAATTGTTACACCGCCAAACATGATTAAATGCTAAATGGGCCATCAGGCAACAACTGGTACAGCCATTAGGGAAAAGAGAGATCTATAAATATTTACAAGCTTTGGTAAACACAGTCCATGTATTTGGAATTTCTTTCTTAAAGTCCCTAAAACTAGACACTGCACAAGGCTGATGTTAAAAGAATGATATGACCTCTTTCTCCTCCAAGGTGCCCTTGTGGAGGAGAAGCCGAGCAGACACTTGAGGGAGAGCAAGAGAGTCTGTGGCAATCAGAACTCTATCAGATGATGTCACGTGATTTGTTTTCCTTTAGAAAGTGTGGGTTTCAGAAGCAGCTTGAAGCATTTGAGTTCAGAATTTTCNATGCATGAATGATACTATTTGAAATGGAAATATGAAATATGCTTTGGGTTTTGTTCTATAATTTAATNTAAAATTACCTTAAAGAGCTATAATTTTTAAAAGGAATTTGAAGGTTTATTTCTTCACTAAGAAGTCAGAGTTACACTAGCAACATCTAAANGGTTCCTTCCACTTTAATTCCAGGGCTAGTGGATGTGACAGTCAGACAGTGTACTCTTCTAGGTGCTAGTCACATCAATAAAGGAAGCGGATGCTGAGCATAGGACACATGTCTTTGTTAACCCTGCATTGCATTACACTTGTGCATATTTGACTAGTTGACTAGAACCAAATGAACTAGAGCTTACAAGAAGCCTAGATATAGCAGGTCCAATTTAGATTTGGGTTTAGATTCCTTCCTATGTAAACAGAGCGGTGCTTGCTTTAAATAACCAAGTAGTTTGGTAAAGTATGCCTCAATAATAACCAAAACAATGAAAATGGAAGATGTATGCCCTGCCTGGCTACATAGGACTAAAGGAGAAAAGTCCATATGTTACAGACCTTAATGTACATGTAATCTTGAAAACTGCCCCTGCTGTAAATATTATTAGCTCAGATTAGATGATGAATTAGGCCTGTTGAAGCTCAATTATTTCCAAGTATGCTGTGGATACATACTGAATCGCAGATATACTAATTTTAATTCAGAATGCTCTCAACAAAATCTTGAAGTTGACTTTCACTATGAGAAAGTGTGTGTGTGTGTGTGTGTGTGTGTGTGTGTGTGTGTGTGTGTGTGCTCATGTGTGGTAGAGGTCAAAGGTGAACAGTGAATGTCTTCTTCATTCACTGCCCACCTTATTTTTTGAGACAGGTTCTCTCATTATTTCTGGAGCCTGCTGATTTGACTAGACTGGTTGACCAGCAAGCTCCAGGGAAACTGGCTTCACAGCTGTGAGAAACTGGAGTAGCATTTCTAAGCCACATAGAAATTCAAACTGTGACTAGATCTAGATATATACGGAATCAAAGGGAACAAACTTAGAGANAAATCATTAGTAATAAAAACCCCAGCTTTGGAGTCAGACCAGCATCTAACTATCAATATCACCTTCAGAGAGTTTTTTGACCTGTACAGGCGTCGGNTACCTCATTTGTAAGATAGGATAATAAGGCATAGCTCTTAGGACACTTGTGGGCACTACAGGTGCTATTCAGCTTCACACTAGCATATCCCTAGTGATATCTCAGGTGATCCAGAAGCTGAGGTGGGAAGAGCACTTGGCCAGCCTAAGCAACACAGTAAGATTCTGTCTTTAAAAACAAATAGATATTATATACCAAGAGCTTAGCTATTGCCTGTAATTAATATATGCTCAATAGACCTAGTCTGTTGTCATTATTTATAAAAACATATACTGGGTATCTATTAGATGATAGGAATATGTAAGAGACTGTATTATGGTGCTTCTCCCATCAATATTTTATTTTAAACCAAATTCCTTCACACATTTTATCGTGAAGCTCACTTGTTTTTAGAAACAACTGGGGCTGGCATTGGCTCACTGGATAAAAGTGCTTGCTGCACAAGCATGAGGAACCGAGTGTGTATCTCGGCACCACATAACAAGCCAAGTATGGCCACACATACTTGTAAGGCCAGTGCTGCAGGGGGTAGAGACAGGAGGGTCCTGGGGCTTGATGACAGCAGCCTGACTCCAAGTTCAGTGAAGACCCTATCTCTAGGAAATATGATGGAGAAGAAGAATGCAGGAGACCCACTCTCCTCTGACCGACACGAGCATGCATACAGGTGCACACACATGTGCATGTGTACACACACACACACACACACACACACACGCACACACACTACCAAAAAACAGTTATTCATTTCTAATCCACACACGTGCATGGTAGGTTCGAATGTGCAATGTCCCTCATAGACTCATGTGTTTGAACACTTTGGTAGTGCTATTTGAGGAGACTGTGGAATCTTTAGGACGTGGGGCTATATATAGGGAGTGAATCACTGATGTGGGCCTTATGAGTCATAGCCCTGTCCTGGTTCCTACCCAACCTCTCTGATTCCTGAGCCCCTGAAATGCAAGCAAGCAACCTCACACTCTCACTGCCACAGTTGTGAGCCACTGTGCACTAAATCATGCCTCCACACTGCTGTGGCTTGTGCCACCTCAAAGTGTGAACCAAAAGAAATCCTTCCTCTCCTCAGTTTCACCTTTCAATGGCAAAAATGAAACTAACACAGTGTACATATGAGTTATAACTCAGAGACTGGAGAGCTGGCTCAGTGGTTAAGAGTGCTTCCTGCTCTTGCAGAGGACCTGAGCTTGGTTTCCAGGACCCACATCAGGTGGCTTACAATCACCTCTAACTCCAGTTCCAGGAGATCAGATGCCCTCTTCTGGTTCCTGTAAACACCCACACCTACACAGACACATATGTGAATAAATAAACATAAATATAAATAATTAAAAATGAATAAATTATAAACTATATGNACATAGTTCTACATAATAGTTCATATACTCTATAAAATATACATAATAACTGCAAGAGAATAAATAACTTCTGAAATAGTTTTATGCTTTCTTGTGATGTACACACTATACTGTAGAGACCCTTNTTCTTTGACAGGAATCAACAAATTTTTCTGTAAAGAGCCATATAGTAAATATTAAAAAATCTCAGATTATGCAGAATCTCAGCAGCATAGCCTTTGCTCTCTTTTTACCTCAAACAATTCTTTAATAATGTACACTGATGTTTACTCCTCTGGTCACACAAAAATAGAGCAGGGGCTATAGTTTGCTCCTTGTTTTCGATTATAGACCATGCTAGAGTAAATTTTCCCAGGCAATGAATTAGCAAACACATAAGTATCTAATAAATCCTGAATTATATCAACTATCAAATGCANTGAAGAGTCAGAGAGAGGAAACCAGCTTTAGCAAATCTGACNAGGCAGGTCTCCATGCAGTTGATACCTAAGCGTGGGCATGAGCCAGTCACAGAAGAGCATAAGAAAACCTTCCAGAGGGAAAGCACACAAGTTCAGAGTCCTGATGTGGAGAACTCGCCTGTTAAATATTCACAGTGTGGTCTTGTCTCCCGGAGTGCTGTGAAGGGACAAAGGAGCAACGTGCAAGATGAGATGTGGAAGTGAAGTAAGAGGCAACATGAAAAGTTTTGAAGCCAATTTCCAGAAGTCTGTGAAGCAGAAAAGTAGTTTAAAGAAGATAAAAATCAGCAGATTGTGTGTCTCAGAAAAGTTGGCAAAGGGAAATCATCACCAGAACGTGACAGGTCAAGGACTGGTTCTTTGAACAAAAAGAGAAGTCGGCTGCTTTGATGATAGCCTCAGGCTACTTAGGACAATGATTAAACTGTAAGTCCTTCATTGTCATTCAACCTTTAGACAAAGTCATCACTGGGGCACATGTCGTTCTAACTCTAACTTTCATTTCAACCAAACAAGTTTAGAACAAACCTTTATATTCTCATTTGCTCAGGGGTTTTTGTTTTTGTTTTTGTTTTGGGTCATTTGTTTTTACATTTTTTACATTATTCAAACTAAAATGTCATTAAAATGTCTTCNTTGGAAGACTACACAAGACATAAGTAGCACTGTTTGCCTTCAGCGAGGAAAACTGGGTGTCTGCAGCACAGATGAGGAAGACAATGCACCAAGCATATTTTCAGATATCCAGAATTTTGCAACATATGATCCTTACTTATTCAAAAAGTTAATAAGTGAAATAAAATCTAAATTAAACTGCTTAAAATTAAACATTAATTTTGTCCAACCTCTGGGGTGGGGGAGGGGGGAGGGGGGAGGTGAGGAGGAGGAAGATTTCTCTAAAGATATTTGAGTGGTATAAACAAGCAATTGTTTCCATCCCAATATTTTCAAAATATGACTAATCTTGCAAAGTGTGAACATACATGAAACAAAAATAATATTGGAAATGTGTAAATTAATGAAAAACTGTATCTAAGAGAGCTTGGAAGCAGGGGAGGCAACATTTTAAAAGTCAAATGAGGAGGTGGGGAGGCTGCTCCATGGGTAAAGTGCTTGCCTTGTAAACACCAGGGTCAGAGTTTGGATCCCCATGTCAAAGCCAAGCAGGTGTGGCAGTCACCTAATCCCAACACTCAAGAGACAGAGACAGGCATCCCCAGGTCAAGGTGGCCAGTTAGACTAGCCAGAGTTGGCCAGCCCCCGGTTCAGCAAGAGATCCTGCCTCAGTATATAATGTAGAGATCAATGGCAGAAGATACATACTGTGAACTGTGGGCCTTCACATGCACTGCACACACATGCATGGTTACCTACACACATGTGCAGCCACATCATACAAATGTATATGTATACACATACACACGCAAAAAAAAATAAGCTTAAGAACAAGTGATAAAAATAAAACAAAATCAATTCTGCAGTGCAAAACAGTTTATCAGGCCCTCTAAAAGTAGAGTTAACATCTGACCTAGGAAATTGGCTTCTAATATATTCCCAAGAAAAATGAAAACATATGTCCACACAAAAACTTACACATGAATGTCAACAGCATCATTATTTATAACGAAAAAACTATAAACCATCCAGTCCATCCACTGATGAAGACAGTAATAAAATGTAGTATATTCATGTAATGGAAATAAAGTGCTTATAATTCTACAACATGGATGAGCCATGAATTATGCTAATGACCAAAGAGCACATATTTTGTATGAAACATCCAGAACAGGTGCATTTCTGAGAACCAACACGTAAATTACAAATGGGGTAGGGCTTCTTGGGGCAGAGAGGCAGAGAGTGATGGTGAACAGATCGTGGATTTGGTTTACAGGATAAAAATGTTCTAAAATTAGATTGCGGAGATGGTAACATAGTCCTGTAAGATAATATGCACCACTGGGTTTAAATGGGTAGACAGACTGTGTGCCATGTGAATTGCATTTCCAAAAGCTCACTTTTTTTTTTCAGGTGAACTGACAAAAGATAACTAACACACCACACCATAGTTTACAATAGAGGCAAACTGCTCCTCCAAATAACAATACCTGTCAGTCAATATGTGAGTCCTTGGATTTATGAAAATAAAGACCAACAACATATTTTTTTTGTTACAGAATGCTCATGTGTTTCCTTCGTGGGCAGGAAATAGGCTGTCCATGAAGTTAGCTGTTCTGAAACACTTCAGGTTGCCTGCAGCAATGTTCTTTCTTGATCACCCTTGAATGTTCAAGGGAGCAGGCTGAAGAGGAGAAAATATCACAGAGCTACAACCACCCAGAAAACAAGGAGAGGGGACTTTTGGAAACACTGATCCCACAGATGCCCAGCCTGTGTGGTGCGCCACAGCTCCCCTTCTCTATCAGGGAATATGGATGGCCAAACTGGAGACGCCCTACAAATAGGTCATTGACTGTGAATGACAGTGTTGGTGTCCAGAGAACTCATGGCTGAGTCCTGTAAGCTGCTCCATCCCACTGGATCCTGCATCACTGACAGCATGGTAACAGCCATAACAAATCCTTCATAACAAATCCCTGCCATCTTACTTTATCAATTTCATTTTGCCAATTTAAAAATCTCTGAAAATTAATATTAGACTTACATAGCAACTCATAACTGTGTATACTGCTCANGGTAAATACTATACTTGCCATATAAAATTATTTCAATAGTTTATCATACATGATTACATTAAAATTCCCTGTATGTTATACTCCCAAAATCTAAATTTTTAAAAAGTATCTGTATCCTTAGAATTTCATAAATGTATAAAAAGAAATGCAACCATATCTACATCCCACTTACCCAAACATTCCCCTGATGATTTCACCCCTTTTTTAATAATCTACTAACTCTGGTTGGTACTGCCCATATGTGCATGAATGTGGGGCCATCCACTGGGGCATGGGAATCCTTCTGGTGACCACATCTTCAAATAGAATGATTCTTTCTTCCCCAGCAACCATTCACCTCCAATAGCTCCTCAGTAAGAGGTAGGGCATGGAGATGCTCTACTCTGTCTTGGAATTTTGACTGGCTTGATCTTGTTCACATGACAAGACTTTCTATGGTTAATGAGTGTGACACCCATGTTATATCAGAAGACAGTATTTCATAGTCCTCTTCACCTATCATCCAATTCTGTTTGTTTGTTTGTTTTCAAGACATGATTTCTCTGTGTAGCCCTGGCTGTCCTGGAACTTGCTTTGTAGACCAGGCAGGTCTGAACTCACAGAGATCCACCTGCTTCTGCCTCTCAAGTGCTGTCAGTAAAGGCATGCNCCACCATGGCCCAGCCTGTCTGCCAATTCTTAAGTTCTCTCTGCCTCCTCCTCTGAGATGTCCCCTGTGCCTTGGGCAGAAAGGGTTGCTCTAAGGCATCAATTTTCAACCTGTGGGTCACAACCCCTTTTGCATCTATATCTCCAAATATATTTACCTTATAATTCATAACAGTAGCAAAGTTACAGTTATGAAGTAGCAATAAAAACAATTTTATGGTTGAGGGTCACCACAACATGAAGAACTATATTAAAGGGTTGCAGCATTAGAAAGGTTGAGAACCACTGTTCTAAGACCCTAATTCCTTAGTTTTGTACAACAGTGTGCTTTCAACAATGAAATATAGAAAGTATTTTAAAATATTTCCTGAAGCAGATTTGCAAGCTAAAACAAATTTACTTATTCAGTTTACAAGCTACAAGGTATATAATAGAGGTGACCTTGTTAAAAATATTAGATAAAAATTATGGATTTACCAGCATCCTCATCCATTAAAGGGCAAGTGGTGGCTCACAGTAGCTCTCAGAAAATAATATGATTAAAAATTCATGTCTTCAGTCTGGACTTATTTCTGCACTTCAGACCTATTTATCCATCAGCCTGTGTGACATCTCCTTGTGGATGTCTAGCTGGCATCTGGCCCCCAATGTGCAAAGCATGTCTGCTGATCTCCACGCCTCAGGCTCCACCTAAAGTCTTCCCTACTTTGTGTAAGGACTACTCCATTTTCCCAGTTGATTAGAACAAAGCCTTTGGGAGCTATTTAAATTCTATTTTTTTCTAACACAGCTCACTTCCAATAGCAAATCACTTCAGCAACTGTTTCAAAGTATATACAGACTTTAAAAACAAACTTTGAGCTACTTCTGATGCCACCTCCCTTAATCAGGCTACCATTATCTTGTACCTGAATGTCCCCAACAGATACCTAACAGGCTCCCTAACCATTGGCTAGTCACCTCAACTGTGAATTAATAAAGCCTTTGTGAAAATGAGAAAAAGANACCCTTTCTCCCAGAATACTCTAAAAATAAGTAAACACAACTATGACGTTTTAAATGCCAAGGCTTCCTTTAAATTGCNGTACCCTTCTGCAGGGAACAACCTACACAATTATGTAAACCTGCCTTGCTTCGTAACATACTATATTTTTGCTGATTTATATTACTTATATTACTTATATTACTGCTTTCCCTATTATTTGAGTGCAGGAATTTTAATGTGTTATTCACTATTGTATCCTCAGTACCTAAGCTATGCCTAGTGCATAATCTATACTCACTCAAGGGATGTTGAGTGAAAATGACCAAAACATATGGCTAAAGCCCCCGGAATGAGCAGCCCACAGTATAAGCTAAATATTCTTCTAAAATCACTCAGTAGATATGCATNTCCACACATTATTTATGTGAAGAGATTATTCGAAAACAGACTCTCCTACAGCTGCTAGTGTCCATTGTAATAAACTTGGCCTTGAAGAAAATTTTTAGAAATCTGTAAGACAGTGACATACAATTGAAAAAAAAACTCGGTTGAGACACTGGCGTGGGCTTTCAAGCCTGTGAAAAGATGTGTTGTAGGAGGTAGAGGACCCAGAAGCCACCCACTGGTCTCTGTGCTTGAGAAGAGTTGCCACGCCTAATCACGTCCTTGACAAAACTCTACTTGCAGCTTCCAGGGGAAGGAGGAACAAGCAAGTAACANANNTGTTGCATTATAACTGTTGATGGAAAGGGAGGCCAATAGCCTAACCCAATCCTCCCATCTACCCAGCCTAGGGCAACCTCACAAAAGGGTTTCATCCCAAATCTCTCTGCCAGCATCCCCCAGAATACAGCTTCCCTCCTAATACAGATGTTTATTTTGGAATTATCTTCCCCNAAAACAATCGCCAGTAGATATAGTCAACCCCTACAAATAAAAACCCATCATTTACTCTCGCCGGGCGGTGGTGGCGCACACCTTTAATCCCAGCACTCGGGAGGCAGAGGCAGGCGGATCTCTGTGAGTTCGAGGCCAGCCTGGGCTACCAAGTGAGTTCCAGGAAAGG
>LZPO01097316.1:58761-82329 GCA_001675575.1 Neotoma lepida | reverse complement strand
TCCCAGTAGACATGTGTAATCCCTGACTCACAGGACTAAAATGAGAACTATGCCAAGAGCCACACTGTAGACGGAGATTCACAGCCGGGATATGTAGGCTGAGCTGCAAGCAAGGCCCAGGTTTCTTTTGTGATNTTAACACCTACCTCCTCTCAGCCTGTAATGGACTATTGTGCTTTTCTGGGCTCCGTGACTCACCAGGCTCTGCACATCACACAGACAGAAGGAGTTTGAACATTTGTTAGGGGTGTCTAGGGGTTGGGAGTCTGGAAAGTCCAGACAAAAAGGAATTGCTAAAGCTGTACAATTGACTAAAGGCAAGAGCTAAGGCCTTTGAGATGTTTTCCCAAGACTTAGCTGTTGACAGCTCCATGTGGGTTTAGCCACTTCATTCTGCTAGTAAAGAACGACTAGACCAGCTGCAGCTTTACCGCCCTCACTGAAATCACTTCNGGGGGAGGGGGAGGAATAGTGCTTGACAGGTAATTAAGAAAGCCGACAGCAAATAGCATTTGGCCTCTTTGAAAGTGAACCACAGTTTGTAAAAGATAATATAATTTACCAAAACCCCAGCTGGCAAANCTGTGCTTATCGTTGCCAAGGCAGGAGTCTCCTATGAAATTAATCCCTCTTCGCCTTTTACTGTTTTTTAAACTTTGACTTTTAATGTGAGAAAAAGAGATGAAAATACTGTAGAGCCTGAATTAGGAACTCAACATAAGTTGCTAAACATAAGATATAGAAACATTGATTGACTGGAGGTGCAGAATTTCCTGGCCAGAGTTGAGATGACACTGACCANTGACATNAGCTNTGAAANGTCATTCCCTTGTTTAAATGGGCAAGTTTGANAAAGGAAGATTTACAACATTATCCCTAAGACCTTAAGGTTCTTCACTATGTTGGATAATGAAGAAAGAAGTTAACATATNCNAAGATTTAGAACTAAGGTACCGAGAGGTAGGGAGATGGCTCAGTGGTTACAACTTCTTACTGCACAACCATGATGCCCTGGGTCAAGCACCCACCTAACAAGGCATTNTCTCCCACACCCGTGACCTCAGCACCGTGAGGGACTTGGGGACAGGGACAAGAGGATCGATAGAGTTTGTTGACTGCCAGCTTAGTTAAAAAATGTGAACTCCAGATTCAGGTTCAGAGAAAAAATCTGCTTCGAAGGAATGAGGGGACGGTGATAAAGGATGAGAATACANGCCCTCTGATGGCCTACNCNTGCAAGCGCATACACACACGGGAATTAAATCAGGTCTAGGAATTTACCTTCAAGCTCAAGGAAGGAAGAAAGAAACTATTCATGCCCTTTGGTTATTATTTTATGATTTAATACTATTGAAGAAATGAATCTCGCTCTCCTATTTATGTGTTATGGTTTGGATATGGCTCAAATGACCCTCAAGTTTTCATGTGTTAATCCNCATTGTGAGGTTTTAGGGGTAGAAATTTAATCTAACCAAAGGGTTTAGAAGAAAATCTTTAGAAAGTGATTTGAATAAAATAAGATTACTAAAGGGGAGCCCTATGATTGAAGTCTAGGGGCTTGATGAGAAACTACAAAATACATATCCACACATTCATACATGTATCATGTGCCTTGTGCCATGTGATGCCATACCCTAACTTCACGCCAGATGCAGCCGCTCAGCCTTGCACCTCCAGACCCACGAGCTCAAATAACCTTCCTCTCATTTAACTAACCCACTTCCTGGCATTCTGTTATTGGTGACAGAAAATGGGCTAATACGGTACAGACAGTTACTTCTCACAAGGCTGATTCACTTGGGGAACCAATGTGGCTCAGATTTAAGTGCAGAGACCTCATGGCTCGGATTTTCTAGACATATATCAATTTCAAATATTAAGATTGATATCAGGAAGCATTATGTGGTAAATATGAGCATTGATAACTAGTCTTCATACTAACTACATGCAACTTAATAGTTTCTCTTGCTGCAACCTACTTTTAGGCACAAAAATAGCTTCCTGTTTCATGCAAAGACTCAGTTTGGGTCTCTTGGTGGCTAATGACAGACATTAGCCCTAAAATGCCTTCCCCTTGCTTAGGCTGACTAAGGTGAAAGGGAAGAATCCGAATCATTATTCTTAAGTTCCTTGATTACAATTTCCTAAAACAGAGAGAAGGTACACCTAACAAGTCATTTACTCTATGTACATTCCAAGAATTTTGTGCCAAATCCAATAGTGCCCTAAGCTAAGACAAATTACTATTGTAACTAAGAGAATAATTGCACATTTACAGTGGACCAAAAAAATCAATTCATCTTCCTCTGGGCTTCTTTGTGGGAAAGATAGATGTCAGATGTCATCGGAATTGTGGAAGTTGGCTTCCAAGTGCTCATTTCTATACTACTTTTTAGGACCAGGAAGTAGTAGTAGTAGTAGGTCCTAGGACATTGTCCTCTTTATGTTCTTGTGATGAAAGACATCTGTCCATCACAGATGGACAAGTAAATCATGCCATTTACTTTCAAAAGAACAAAAATTAGAGGAGTGTAGGGAGTGAACACCAGGCCTGTCAGCAGAGTCACACGCAGAACCTTAAGGACTCTCCAGAGCCCTGAGCACCCCACAGACAAGCAACTAGATTTACAGAGAAAAATGCAAAAAGTAAAACCAAAAATTGCTTCCTGTCTACCTTCTCTGCCTCCTGGAAGGTTTACATTGTATTATATTCCTACACCTCTGGGGGCTAAGACCTGACTCTTCTTATAAATGGCTTAACGTGAGATTTCCTTGTTCTAGAAAATGATGCCAAAAGCACATGTGATTGAGCCATTAAAGCTCACTGCCTTGACTATGAAAAGGCTTCCTCATTTCAGATCTCTGTTACAGCTTGGAAGTCTCAAGGAAAGGTGATATTATAAACCACTACCAGTGATTACCTGGCATATCAGCTAACAAATGCATCAGCAGGTAAGGAATCTGCTGAAAACCTTGAACTGTGACAAAGAGCAAAGGACAGAAGAGTGAAGTCTTGCAGGAGAGCAGAGGAAGGTTATGCCCTAGCACAAAGCACAGGAGACTTCCCCCACCCAGCCTGGGTAACGTCAGAGCTGGGCAGCTGTAAAATGTTGTCAATATTATCACCACTGGTTTACAAAATTTGAAGAAGTGATGCAATACTATATATTTTAAGCATTTTGAATTGTAATATTCACATTTGAATTTTGGCATTGTATTTAATCCTGATACCAGCCTTTACTCCACTGTTCAGATTTTTAAAATAATTAGTTAATTTTTTGAGATTATAATTACATCCTTTCTTCCTTTCCTTTGCTCCCTTTAAATTCTGCCATANGCCCCCCTTTCTCTCTTTCAAATTCTTTCATAAAATTGTTGTTACATACAAGCATGCATGTAAATACATATCCTTACATACATAAATACTCTCTGCTCAGTCTGTATAATGTTACTCATATGTATGTTTTCACGGCTGACCATTTGGTATTAGATAACCAATTGGTGTTCTCTTCCCTGGGGAAGACTATTTCTCCCACTCTCAGCATTCCTTAGCTGTCTGTAGTTCTTTGTGTAGGGTTGCAGCTTCGTGAGCTTTCTCCAATCTATGACGACATGTCTATTGGTGTCATCTTTATTCAGCTCATGTTCAGGCAGTTGTGCTGGTAAGAGTTTATGGATGTAGCTTTCTCAGAGACACAGTCTTAGAGCAAACTCCCTGAATCTCTGACTCTGACAATGTTTCTACCCTTCTTCCACAACATTCCCTGAGCCTTAGGCACAGGAGTGTGCGGTAGATGGATTCATTGAGACTGACCTCCACAACTTACCTTCTTATTAGTTGTGGTTTTCTGTAATGATCTCTGTCTATTGCAAAGAGAAGTTTTCTTAATGAGGGGTGAAGATTACACTTATCTGTAGGTATAAGAACAAATATTTAGAGTGTAGTTAGGGACTGAGCTGACTTAATAGGGGTAGTTATACACTCTTCTCTGATAGCTATGACTTCACTAGCCTTGGCTTGTCAGCACCAGGCATGGTACTGTCTCTTGTGGAGCATCTTGTCTCAGGGTTGTCTCCTGTTGAGCAGCTCTTAAATCCAACTAGAGAGCTGTTGGTTGTTGTGTTTTGCTAAACTGTCCTATTACCAATAAAAACGCAAGAGTCAGATATGGGGGTAAAAACCTTATAGTTCAAAGAAGCAGAGGAGGAGAGGCCAGATGACCTTCCCTTTCTTATCGGAGACCCAGTCAGTGCTTCTTCTCTCCACACATCCCAGATCGAAGAGCATGTGAATTCCCAGTCCCTCCTTTCTCCTTCCTTTCCATCTTCCCTATCCGGATTCCTGGCTTCTCTATGGCTAATTCCGGTCAGCTAGTTGCTGGCTCCACCACCCTGATTCAAAGTTAACTTTAAATTTGTATCATTATACAAAAATCCATGCCAGTGTAAAAGTTTTTGAGATTAATAGTTGCTTTTTGGATTAAGTAGATTCAATAATCTACCCTTTTCTCCTATCATTCCTGTATCTCCCCTTTTTCTTTTAGAAAGAGATCCCCTAATCTATCCTCCTTCACTTAGTTTCCTCCCTGACCCTCACCAATAACAACTTGCAACTAACCACTCTAAGCAATGACAAACATCCATAACCCACCAAACAACCAAAAACCACCCACCCCACCTCTCAGGAATGTGTGCATGTGTGCAATGTGTTCTTAAAATTACTCCCATGCTGAGGCACACAGATTTCCCCAGCGAGATGCAGAAGGTGTCAGACATACAATATGGAGGAGAGGTAGTGAGTCACATGACAGAACACAGATTACTATAAATGGGTTAATTTAAGTTATAAGAGTTAGTTGGGAACAAGCCTAAGCTACAGCCAAGCATTCATAATTAATAAGAAGTTTCCATGTCATTATTTGGGAGCTGGCAGTACAAAGAAAGTCCCACTACAGTTAGTCACCACCAAGAGATGCATGTTGCTACTGCATGCTTAGAGTTTATGTGTCATGCTGATTGTTGTGGTAGTTCATGTGTGTCATAGCTAGGCAGGACTGCTGTTTGCTTCCCTCCTTTGGAATCTTGTCTAGCATGAAAGCTAGTCCTCAAGTGAGAGGCTTTCAGGTTAGTTCCAGGTTAGGGGTCCTCTAGGCTTGGTTTCCAAAGTGCATGATGTCTTCATCAGTGGGGACTCACCTTTCACCTTTGAGAGGCAACCAAGGATGACAGCAACAGCTTGTACTTTCTGGAGAGTCTCTTAGAAAACCCCGAGCAACAACTGGTGTTGTGCCTGATGTTCGAGCTTTTGTTAGATGGTCCTTGGCTCTTGGAGAAAGCTTTGTCAGGCCAGATGAAAAACTTTATGTAAACTATATATTCATATTTATATAAGGACTTACATGTATTATAGGTGTTTTAAGTATATTGTTAATGTATGATTTCTTGTGAGTTTTTCAGACCTCCTTGCTGTTTTCTACCCTCCTCTCCTTGTTCTGCTTTTCTCTCCTCCTTCCCTAATAAACCTCCTCAAGTTTTCCCTCTTTTCTCAATAAGATCACTTGTACCCTGACATTTCTCTCTCTATTGCTCCCTGACCCCAACAATCATCCCTTTTTACTTTCCTGGTTTCTACAGTTACTCCAAGATACGTACTCCCATCTGAAGATTTGGAGCTAGGAGCCTCCGATGAAATAGGCAACGTCTGACTTTCTGGATCTGAGTTACCTCACTTAACAAGATCTTGGAATATGGAACTAGAAAAGTTCCAATCATTTGCCTGCAAAGCTCATGACTTCATTTTCCTTTACAGCTGAATAGTATTTCATAGTGTAGATGCACCATATTTTCAAAATAAATCTACCATATGATCCAGATTTGTCTTACCTGTGTTTGTCTGTTGGCTTCTAACTCTTTGGAGAAGATGTGATATGTATATATCAACTACTTACAATTTGTATATTATATGTGTATATTATGTGTATATGTACAATATACAATGTAATATATAATATACAATGTGTATATTATAGATATTATATATATAATTTCAATACATGATCCCTTGAGTTACTTTTAATCTAGTCATTATTAGCTTCGGATATGTGATAATAGAACACTAAACTAGTTCTTGTGAGTCATTATTTTTTATAAGCAGATGGTTGTAAAAATAACTGCTCATTAAATTCAGGGTATGTTCACCTACTACTAACAAAGTGTCAAGACAATCCCACTCCAATAGACAGCCAACTTTCATCCTGTATAATCTTTTATCTGTACCATATTAGATTATCACCAAAGGCAAAAACATTTCTATGACAAGCAACTGACCTGTGCTATCCCCATAGTCTACCCTGTCCTCTGATCTCTGATTCTTTTTGTCCCCCAAAAATGTAATGAATACAAAAATTTCTGCTCCCCTGACATTTCTCCCAGCAGATTGTTCCTTTACAGAACTCTCCTTCTCACTCCTATTGCTCTTATAATTAAAAGAACATGGGGTTTAGACTCATAGAAAACTGGGTTAGAATTCCAGCATGTCTAAGAGCTGTATCNGTTGCTTCAGGCTCAGAAGGTTGATCCTTTGTGTCCCCAGTTGTACAATGAAGCAACTGTGAGACAGTGAGATAAGAAGAACAATGCAGAGTTGAATAACAAGGAAAACAGTCCATGCACTTTAGTCTCCTTGGATTCCTCTGCAGCAGCCAAACAAACATTGCCTTACCGCTGTCTTACGGCATTTTCCCGTTCTGATTTCTCTGTTATATTATCACCTGGACTGCATTCTAAATACTTCAAGAAAAAGAAAAAACACAATGCTTGGCAGTTATTCTGAATTCTACTTTGTGTCTGTGGTAGTTTGAAAGAATATGGCCCTTAAGGGAGGTACACTATTAGGAGGTGTGGCCTTGTTGGGGAAGTGTGTCACTGTGGAGGCAGGCTTTAAGGTCTCTTTTCTCAAGCTTCCCTCAGTGTGACAGTCAGTCAACTTCCTGTTGCCTGCAAGATACAGCACTCTCAACTACCAGCACCATGTCTGCCTACACACTGCCATGTTCCCCATCATGATGATAATGGACTGAACCTCTGAAACTGTAAGAGAGCCCCCTCAATTAAATGTTTGCCTTTATCAGAGTTGCCGTGGCCATGGTGTCTCTTCATGGCAAAGCAGAAGGTATTTCAGGGGACTGAAATGCCTGAACTTATTCTCCTCTGACACTTTCATCTATTGGTGTTAATTATTCGCTGAATCTACTGAGAAGCCCTGGTGATGTGGTCCATAGGGATGAGAGTGTGTGTAGCTAAGAAGGAAGGGAAGAGAACAGATCTTGGGTGGGAACAAATGCAGAGCAACTTTGCTCTATGTGTCCAAGAGTCTTAGAACGTGTCATGCTGCCTCATAGCATAGAGAAGGTAGGCGTTCCAAAAGACTGGTCAAAGAGAACATCTCCAGCATTAGAGCAAGCCAATGCCATGAGTCTCCTGACCTGTCACACAAAGGAGGGTCTTTCTTCTGTACACCCCTAGCAAAACACATAACCTAGTATGCTGTGGAACAATCCTTTTCTATACTATGAATATGTATTACTCTCGTTGATTAATAAAAAGCTGGCAGGCCAGTAGCCCACCAGCCAGCTGCCCAGGAAGCAAGACATGCTAGAGGACAGGTAAAACCACAAGGCACATGGCAGAATGTAGATTAATAAAACTTGGTTAATTTAAGTTGTAAGAGCTAGTTAGTAATAAGCCTGAGCTATCGGCTGACCATTTGCAATTAATATAAGCCTCTGAGTGATTATTTGGGCCTGGGCAGTTGGTCTGTTTACACTTGTGTGTCAGACAAACCAAGACAGAGGTACAGTGTACAGAGGATCCTTCAACACTGTCAAAGTCATAAGAGAAAGAATGAAAAATGAAAAAGAGCAATATCTCTACATTAAAAGAGGATTAAAAGAGGTCTGAAAACTAAATTCAATATGCTACCCTTGGTTTGGAATTAAAGGACAAAAAAATTATAAAATTGACAAATTTTAATAGAATCTCTAGATTAGAATACTATGGTGCTCTCACCTTCAGCATTGTGTCATGAGAAGGGAAGAGGACACGAAACATCTTTTTCATGGTGAATGGTAACAGTCACTGGGAAATAATTTGCAACCAAAGGTCAGTGTGCATACATTACTTTCAGCTGGTTAAAAAGGTATGCTGGGGATGGAGAGATGGCCCAAAGCCTAAGAGCACTGGTTGCTCTTCCCAGCACCTATGTGATGACTAACAACCATCAGTGACTCCAGTTCCATGGGATCACATGCCCTCTCTGGGTCTCGATGGGCATTTTGTGCATGTGGTATAGATACGTGCAAGGCAAACACTTATACACTTATACATACAGTAGAAATAAATAAACCTTATACATACAGTAGAAATAAATAAACCTTTTAAAAAATGTTCTGTGTGAAAGGAGAGGAGATAGATAGATAGATAGATAGATAGATAGATAGATAGATAGATAGATAGATAGATGATACACACACACACATACATACATATATATATATATATATATATATATATATATATATATATATATATATATATATAGAGAGAGAGAGAGAGAGAGAGAGAGAGTCTGTAAGCATGAAATTATATTTTAGGAGAGGAAGAGCCAACGGCAGACTAAGTATGCTGCTGACAGGAAGTGCTCATTTGCATGGAGAGAATGGCTAGTGCCCCACTGTCTCAATGGAGTCTCATCAAATACATGCTTCTTTGATGGATCTAGGCACCCAATGACTCCTATCATTATAGAGAGAATTCTATTCCTCTCCTGACAATTTGTCATGCTATTATTTTTAAGGGTCTAGTCTCAAGGTTTCAACATGATTAGCTGCTTCTCATTCTTATTAGAAATTAAATTATCACTTTAAAACAGAAAGAAATTAGGTGAAGAAAAAGGTCCTGCTATGTCTTTGTTGGAGGGCTTGGCATGAAACTGGAATTTTCTGCCTCTTGTGTAAGGAAGTAGGTGAATGATGAGCATAATATTTATGCCAGCCTTGAAATTGGATTATTTTCCACCTCCAAAATAGAACTGCTAATACAGCATTTGCTCTCTGGGGTGAGAGCAGTTTGGTTTATTTCCCCACTACTTCATCCTATCCCCCAAGCAGTTGTTTGAGAAGACTATGATTCCATATATTGCGTGCACACGGCTTTCTGAAAGTCAGAAAGAAAACCACTAAGCGCAATTGTTCTCAGTGCAAGGAATATACAAGTAAACCCACTACAGCTCTAAGCAAAGTTGGGATGCAAAGCTGACTCTAGGAAACCTCTGACGAGATCGAGGATAGTACATTTGTTGGGTGGTCATTGCTTTTTGTTTGGGGAATTTAGAGATGGGGAAGCATCCATGTTTTTCAGTGTGCTATCTACCTTAAACATTTCCACAGGACTCTCAGAAAGAAACGATTCTATGATGTCATCACAACATAGGCTTGAGGGAGGAAGCCTGATATCCAAGTATCATTTTATTAGATTAAGAGGCCCAGTTACTTCTCATTAGCTTAATTGCTATTCTTCACAGCATCAGAATTTCAAGTATCTTCAATTCAACAAACAGGTATTAAGTGTCTACTGTGGGCCAGGCACCATGGAAAATTTGATCAAATAAAACTGCTTCATGGGCCACAATTTTCTTTTTCCAGAAAAATTAAGGGTCATGTAAATATAATCTCGCATATGTAGATTTCTATCAACATAGGACTTTATTTTTATTACATTTTAACTTTATTTATTTATTCTGGAAGGGTGCATGTGTGCCACAAGGATTTCTGGAGGCCAGAGAACAACTTACGGAAATGAGTTTTCTCTTTCTTTCCACTATGTGACTCTCAGGACTCTACCTCAGTCCTCAGGGTTGGTGCGAAGCATTTTTATCTGCAACACATCTCATCTGCCTCCAATAGAGGACTTCCTCCAAGAGCTCTAACTTGAGGAAGGAATACTTCAGGATAGTCACTAAGTGTGTAGCTTGGTTGTTACTAAAGACTGCAAGGAGGGCACATTCATTAATAGGCTAAAGAGCTGTAGCCTCTAAAGTTGTTTCATAGGTAGTTGGATCATATAATAATTTGTTTGCTAAAGTGTATTATTTTGCTAAGCTGTAGTTGGACATCAAAACCACAATTTTGACTACTACAGCTTGTTTGGTAGTGCAATCTGAACAACAGAAAAGCAAGAATAAATTAAACAGATCTTCTGTTGACTAGCATAATTGCCTTGCAGCATCTTTCAATTTACTGATAAGAATAATATACTGCAATACTCCAATCCTAATCTCAGAAGATTATGGGTACATTTGTGATAATAGCCTGACATTGTAAGAATAAGTTCACAGATTCCTAAGATGAGTAGGAACTTTGAGAAGCAGCATTGACTTGGATGGCTGGATACGTTCCACCATTTTTGCTAAAATAAATAAATAGCCTCACAGCTGTATAGCATCCTTATGTACTTGAATTTTAAGACCTACAATAAGATAATGTGACCACTGAAGTCATTATAGAACTTTTTTTTTTTGCAACGTGGTAAAATGCTCATGCTAAAATGTTGTGAGCTAGTGTCTTAGTTAGGGTTTTTATTGCTGTGAGGAGATTTCATGATCACGGCAACTCTTATAAGGAAATCATTTAATTGAGGGGGCTCGCTTATAGTTTCAGAGGTTCAGTCCATTATCATCATGGAGGGGAGCATGGCAGTGTGCAGGCAGACATGGTGCTGGAGGAGCTGAGGGTCCTACATCTTGCAGGCATAGGAAGTCAAACTAANACACTGGCAGTATCCTGAGCATAAGAAACCTCAAAGCCCAACCCCAAAATTTACACACTTCCTCTAACAAGGCCATCCCCACTCCAACAAAGCCACACCTCCAAATAGTGCCACTCCCTATGTGATTATGGGGGCCAATTACANTCAAACCACCACAGCTAGCTAACCCTGAGGATAGTCCCTGATGCTTCCTGGCATTAGCACCCTGTATTTTCTTCTCCCACATATAGTCAGTATGACCAGTATAGCACCCAAAAAGGGCACTTTTGAGATTCTTATGCAAGACTGTAGCCCCTATATTAAAAGANTCTTTCTCTCCCTTCTTCCTCCCCTTTCTTTCTCCCTCCATCCNTCCCTCCCCTGTGTCCACTCTCTTTAAAGGAAAGTCAGTTTCTGCCATATGAGCAACTCCATGGAGAGACATGCCTGGTCAGGAACTGCAGACTCTCTGTCCATAGCCACAGGAATNAAGTTGAAAGCTGTCTCTCAAGCTGCTGATCATGAGGACAACCTCATAAAAAATCTCCACCCAGAACACTGAGCTAAGTCCCTTCCAGCTTCTCACTCTTAGAATCTGTGTCACATGATAAGTGCTTATTATTTTTAGCACTTAAGCTTTGTGTTCACTTGTTATGCACAGGTCATCTGTGCAATTGCATAAAAAACAGACACATATGATAGGANGGTGACCAATCACTGAAAAGTTATGAATGGGCTGGCAAGATGGCTCAACACTAAAGGTGCTGAGACTGAGTTAGATCCCCAGGATCTCACTCGCATGGTAGAGAGTGAGGACTGACTCCAGCAGCCTGTCTTCTGACTTTGCAGGTCATGGGATACACAGGCACATCCATAGATAGATAGATGATAGATAGATAGATAGATAGATAGATAGATAGATAGATAGATAGATATGATATGATAAATAGATGATAGATAAGCAAATAAATGTTTTTAAAGTTATAAGTAACTTTCACTTTTTTACCACATTCCCTGTATTTTTTCCTAATTACCCATAGTAGTTTCATATCATTTCTTTTAAAACAGAAAAAGGAGTTGTTTGCATGTCTGTTTTAACATAAAATGTTATTTTAAATGGATTTCCTTTCATTTTAATGTCATATAAAAATAACTACTCCTGGGGATTCTGTCTCATAGAGGTACGTCCCACATTAGTTAGAAACTGTGAAAAATAATTTTACATTTTGATATAATTTATGTTTCCAGAAAAAAATTAAGAATACTACAAATAATTTCTTCACACCAATATTCTTTAACTATAAACATCTTGCAATGTATGTGTGTGTCCCATGCTTGTGTGAATCTGTTGTGAAAATATNTGCGGAAGCTGGTGGTCAACCTTAGGTTGCCATACAATTTGTTTATTGGAGCTCAAACCCTTCTAGACTTGGAACTCATCATTCCACNAGGCCAGCTATCCGGTGANTCCTAGGAATTCTANNTGTCTCCGCCTCCCCAGCACTGGGATCACAAGCACACACCACTAATCCCCCCTTTTTTATGTGGGCTCTGGAGATTGAACTCNGGTCTTCAGGACCACATAGCAAGCTCTTTACTGACCAAACAATCCCTGGGCCCCACATATAATTTGCCATTCTGGATTGATAGTCTCTTTGACAGAATTTTATATTATCTTTTAATTATTTTATTAATTTTGAATTTTCTGCTAGAACATAATTTCTATGACTTTGCCCTTATATCCTACAAGTTAAAACNGACTGATTCATTAGCAAATGCTNAGAATTTTGCTCCTGTGCCTATTATGTGCCAGGAGAACAAATCACAAAATGTTAGAATAGCTTNTAAGTNCAGCTCCATTTCTTTANACGATAAATGGTATAGTAAAGCAAAAACCAATGTGAGGAATCCAAGCTTCTAAACATAACCTCATGCAAAGCAAATGGCCTTAAAATTAGGATTAGATTTCAAGGACAGTGTCCATCACCAAAGCCTGATGATGTTGGNCAAGCCAAATCATATTAAACTCAATCTCTAAAAAAACAGACCCATTTACAGTGGTAATCTTGTTATCTATTGAATCATATCTACAAGACACAATTAAAACAACTTTCAATATTCTTTGCCTGTGACTAGGCAGTAAACAGAAATAAGAACCAGATAATGTTTCATATAACTTAAATGATATGAAACAGAAGAGTTCTACCTAACACTGCAGGGATTTTGTGAACTTTGTTCAATCTCTGACCAATTCAACTCTTCCATATGCTAGAATTCCAGTAACTTCATTCTGTGTGCATGCATTTGCCTCTCTCTCTCTCTCTCTCTCTCTCTCTCTCTCTCTCTCTCTCTCTCTCTGTGTGTGTGTGTGTGTGTGTATGTATGTTCTCACCAAGAGTCTTGAGGTACACAAGAACTATCAACGGCAGTGTTGGGAAATTTATAAAATCAAATAAAGAAAAAAATTGATCATATGGAAATCTTCTGGAAAATTCTACAAAGAGTAAATTAATTTTTTATATTTGTCCATTCAGTTCCTCCTATGTGCTGNTTATTATTAGAAGAGCCACAGCTGTGTCAGTCTAATCGTGAAGACGTCTGCCCCCATCGATTATGTGCTCTGGTAAGAGGAGGAAGATAATTCACATGTAAACATTTAGGTGATTGCTTTAGAAACTGAAACAGACTAGGGAATGATGATAACATAGATGATAACAATGATTAGTGGTGTTTTAGGTGTAGTGGTTAGAGAAAGACTTGATGCATGGGAATTGTGGCCTAATCATGGGAAGGAGAGAGACTTTCACACTCAAAAAAGAAAAAGCTAGTGTAAAGACTCTAAGACAAGAACAAGCCTGGCATATAGAAGGACACATTAATGAAAAGAGAGTGCATGACTTGTCAAATCCTCACAAAAAGGGTTAATTCAAAGGATAAATAAAAAAAATTTAAGGTTCCTGTATTTGTTCCTTTTCTCACTACTATCAGAGTACCATTAGAAACAACAAAATAAGGGACAACTGAATTAGCTCAGGTTTCAGAGGGTCTCAGTCCACCATGGCAGAAANGGCATGCTGGCTGGAACAGTTCANTCTTTGTGGGTAGGACCTTAAGGCAGAGGCCTTTTTCTCANAGCCATGGATCNGAAAAGAGAGCTGAGAATCTCCATTAGGGCCAGAAGTGGGTGTTCCCTGGGAAGGCTCTCCCATTCACCTGCGTCTGCCNGCCAGGACCAAAAGAATGTCTGCTTCACATCAGTGAAGTGCTCAGTCACAAATGGGAATTATACATCAGTCGCCCCACAATGCTCAGGGACCGTTAAGAAGAGGGGGCATTAGGATTGTAAGAGCTAGGGGTCTAGGATTACTGGAGCAAAACAGTGTCTTCTGAANATGAGAGGACCACTGCAGTNATAAACTCACAGTAGCTGTGGTTGCCTGCACAAGACATGCACAGGATCGAGCCAGTCAGCATTCTTGTATGGAGGAAGGAGGGGCACATGAGTCACCCCTAACTCGGGGTTAATGACAGCTGGTGGCTTCAGGCTGAGGGAGAGTCAGTTTTCTTTGAGGTTGTGGCCCCTGGTAGGTAAATGACCTGTCTCTTATACACATCTAGATGTGTATAAGAGACAGGGGCTACTTGGATATGATCAAAATACATTGTATAAAATTCTCAAAGAAATAATAAAAATATTATATTGAAAAAAGAAAGGTCCACTTCAGCATTGCAGAATCCAGAAAGTCTGTCACCTCTATACCTCTTATTAATTAATAAAACTATTCCAGGAAGTATCTGAGGAAATAAAAAATTAATCAGAATAAAAGCCTCTGGAAAAGAGGAAGATGTGGTAAAATAAAGAGCAAGGACCTGGGAAACAAAATGATTCAGGACAAACAAAGACCCGCTTGTCACATTTAAGTGATTGCTGAGGAGATACCCTGACCAGAAGACAGCACGGCTAAACAACTTTTCTTCAAAACCAGAAGTAGAAATTCAAATCAATACAACTAAGCCTGGATATTGAGGAAACAGAAAATGAAGACGGACGTTCAAACCTCTCATCTTCGCAGTGATAAGGGGGCCTCAGACAGAGCTTACCTTAGATTTTGCTAAAAAATTCGTGCTGACACACTTTGTTGATACCCATGGGAAGCCTGTCCCTTTCTGAAGAAAAGCAGAGGAGGAGCGGATGGGGGAGGGGGCAGAGAGGAGGGAACAGGAGGAGAGGAGGGAGGAGAAACTGTGGTTGGGATGTAAAATAAATGGCAAAATGTAATTAATAAAAAAAAATAAAAATGTGTGCTGAGATGACTGTTTACACATGACCCGNCCACTAGTAAAATAAATTTAGCATATTATAGATAGTTTATATATAATTTCTAAGCACCTAGAGAAGAAGAAAATCCATGCAGAAAATATAGAATATGACTCAACCTATATGACCTCTGAGACAGGTAAAACTAAAAAGATTATATATTAATAGTAATAAAAATTTAAAACCCTGCCCATGGTTTCCGGTGGCTGAGAGGATGCGAGGGTGGCTGAGCACATGGAGCACTTGGAATTTCAAGTCTGAGAAACTATTCTGTAAAACATTGCTGNGGGGGAGGGAATTCATGGCATTGTTTTTACCAGAACTCAGTGAACTGGGCAGCACAGAATGAACGCTTAGGAAACCCTGGGCCTTCNCGACTAACGATGGGTCACTATTCATCCATGGGTAATAATGTAAACAATGCATGGACACAAGATGTCAGAACTGCAAGAAAGCAGAGATGGTTGAGAGTTCAAGAGCATCCAGGGGTGCTTCTTGTTCCCTTTCTTTCTTGTAAATATAAATGTACTTTAAGAGGCAAATCTATTAATAAAAAAAAAATTTCTGGAAGCTCCAACTGTCATCCTTCAGGAAAGAAATTATTGGCCCAATGTCTGACCATGTTGGCTTGTCAGCTTCTACCCTAAGGCTGGGTGATGAATCAGTCTCAACTAGGGAGGACCGTTGAATTGAATAGACATCCTACCCCACTGATGATTTTGTTCTGGTGTTGAGATCGTGCACACAGCATGTATTTACTCTAAAGAAGGCAACATTGAACATGCCTNTATTCTGTACAAGGACATCACAGTGTTCATTGAAAAACTTCCAGAACAAAGAGACAACCAAATCAGCTATCATTCCTGAGAAGAGAGACATGGCCAAGAAATTAAAGAACATTGCTTTCCNTAAAGCAGAAGAACTTAAGACTGAACTCTTGAAAAGACATACNAAAGACTACAAGCAGTATAAAGAACAAAAGAAAAAGGAGGAGGAACTTGCTGGAATACCACCATCCAGCAAAGGCTGGAAAAAGAAAGAGCATTGCCCAGCAGCAGTAGCTAGAGCAGAACCAATTCCATGCCTGTGAGGAGATGATCCAGAAGTAGGAGCTTGAAAAAGACCAGCGAAAAATTGGTCAAGCATTTGGGAAGGTGGACCCTGGCTCATGTGGGCCTCTGTAGCCTGACCTGGAAAAGCCTGGTGTAGGTGTGGTCCCCACCTCACCCTTCTCATCCACACAGACTTCAGACTGTAGCACGAGCACGAGGCCAGCTCAGCTGCCTGTGGTGAACAGATCCCTGAAACTGAGCACTGGGTGTCATAGAAAATGTCCCCACCATCGAAGGCCTGTACCACATTGTGGTGTCCCACAATCTCTAGCTTGCTAGTGACAATACCCACAAAGGCATTGAAATGGGGGGAGTCCTCTGTGGAAAACTGATGAGAAATGCATTCACAGTCACATACGTTCTTCCCCGACCAGGACAAAATAATGGGCCAGATTATTGTCACACAGAATGAAAAAGAAATTGTCCTCAGGCAGGATGACCTTGGACTCCTCACTCTTGGCTGCATCCATGCCCACCCAANTCAAATGGCCTTTTTGTCCAGTGTACTCACTTACTGCTCCTATCAAATGATGTTACCAGAATCCATAGCAATTGTCTGCTCTGCCGGTTCTGGGATACTGGATAACTGGATTCTTGAAGTTAACTGACTATGGTCTTCAAGAGATTCCATCCTGCTGGCAGAGAGGCTTTCATCTCAGCAGCTGTGACCAGATCTGTCCTGCAGCTGCAGCAACTTCACTGTCAAAGACAGAAGTGTGACCATCACAGACCAGGCTCATTGGGTAAAGGCACTTGTCACCAAGCCCAATAGCCCAAGTTCAATTCCTGGGACCCACATGGTAGAAGGAGAAAACCAGTTTCCACCCATTTGTCCTCTGACATCCACTTGTGCACCGTGGTGTGTGTGCACCTCCCCTCCCCCCCACACACTAAATAAATACATAATGTAATTAAGACAAAATAAAGCATAAGTCTAGGAAGAACTAAGAAGAAAGTAAGAATTATAAACACAAAACAAAAGAAACAGATATCAGAAACGAGCATAATGCCAACAGTAGCCAGATTAANTATGACTCATTCAAGCTTATGTTAAAGGATGCAATAAAATCCCACTGTGCTTACAGGAAGACTCTAAATGGGATAATTGACTACAGAGGAATAGATAAAATATACAAATTAGTGCAGGGAAATGAAGCAAAAGTGGTTATATTAATATGTTTACGTTTTAAAATTCCAAGAAAGCAGAGACTTGTGAGCTACTGACAGCTGATGGTCTCTGGGGGAGGGGGAGTCAGTTCTCTTTAAGGGTGTGGCCTTTGGTAGATTGACCACGCTCTAGGGGACGGTCCCACACCCATGAGTGTATGGGCAGCACAAGCTCAAGGTTGTATGTTCTCTCCATCTTTAGCTCCTAACTCCAAACCCTCAGATATTAGTATATAACTTAGAAACCATAGACACCAGGAATGTAAAAGGGGACCAAGGGGGTGGGAGGAGCAACAGAGAGGGGAATAGCAGGGTCAAAGGAATTAGAAAGGGGAAATGAGAGAAACAGGGGAGACATTGCTTGAGAAGGAGGAAGGACGGCAACACAGAAAGAAAGGAAGGGAGGGACAAAATAATAGTAAAAATGCTTGAAAGAGTCATAGAGAATCATATTATCTATTTACCTAAAATACATATAAAATATGCACATTTACACACACACACACAGAGAGAGAGAGAGAGAGAGAGAGAGAGAGAGAGAGAGAGAGAGAGAACTTAAAAATTCCCACCTGGGCTGTTAGTGCCACTCATCAAGAGCCATAGACTATTTCACAAAAACCCTAATATCAGCATGAGAAACCTCCTTACAAGTTCCCCAAAACACTATAGGTTATTGCTATTCCTCTTGGTTGCTTCTCGAGGATGAAGGTAAGTTCCTATTGCTAAAGACACCATGAACTTCAGACACAGGACCCAAAGGATCTGAGCTAGAGCTGACCTGAAGGCCTCCTTCCTGAGAACTAGCTTTCACAGTAGCAGAAGGTGCCATGAAAGTTTCTAAGGGAGGGAAGAAGACATAGTCCTACCCAGCTATGACACCTATGAACTACAAAAACAACCAGCATGGCATGATAACCCTAAGGGTGTAATAGTGNCACTCATATCTTGGTAACAACCAACAGCTGTCTAATTGAACTTAAAGTCTACTCAACCAAGCCTGGTTCCAGAACCTTAGCCAACTACCCGGGGCTAGTGAGATCATCGGATCTTGCTACTTTACTAAACCAATATGATTCCTAACTGCATTCTGATATTTGCTCATANAGCCACAAATAATTGTAGCTCTTACCACTCAACAACAACAAAAAAAATCTCTTCACAACAGATGGAGACCATTGCAGAAAACTACAACTGATCAAGAAGCAGAGAACAAATGATTGTGTGGTACCCTGCCCTAACTGATGCTGATACAGCATAATTCCCATTGTAAGGCTCAGGGAACACTGAGGAAGATGGGGAAGAAAGATTTTAAGAGCCAGAGGGACAGAATTTCATCTCCTAGAAATATTCCAACAACATGGCTGCCTAAACAGGACCTGAACCAGGAGGACCCAACAGACATGCTAACATGGAAGGAGGAAATATCATGGTGTTGCAACCTTAGACAAAGAACTATAGGCAACTAAGGAATGCTGAAAATTGGAAAAAATAGTGTTTCCCAGGGAAGAGCACCCCAGTTGGTTATTCAATACCTAATGGTCAGCCTTGAAATGATATATATGCAAGTAACATTATACAAAATGAGAAGATTGTATTTATAGATTTAGGAATGTGCACATGTGTGTGTGTGTGTGTGTGTGTGTGTGTGTAAAACAATAATTACATTAAAAGAAACCAGAGGCCATGAATTTGAGAGAGACAGCAAGTGGGGAGGGGGACATGGAAGGGATTGGAATGAGGAAAGGGAAAAGGGAAAATAATGTGATTATGTATTTTAATTTCAAATTTAAAAAAAAGAAGAGGACATGACATTGGGAGTGGGTGAGGTGGTAGGAATGGATCTGTAAGATAGGGTTAGGGATGGGTGAGTATGATTAAATACATTGTATGCTTGTATGCAATTCTCAAGGAATTACTAAAAATATTGTTTTTGTTTTTGTTTTTGTTTTTTTGGTTTTTCGAGACAGGGTTTCTCTGTGTAGCTTTGGCGCCTTTCCTGGAACTCACTCGGTAGCCCAGGCTGGCCTCGAACTCACAGAGATCCGTCTGTCTCTGCCTCCCGAGTGCTAGGATTAAAGGTGTGCGCCACCATCGCCCNGCTTAAAATATTGTATTTTAAATCCAATTTTATTTGTTTGTTTGTTTAGGGGGTGGAGCAGTTGAAGATGGGGTCTCACTATGTATCNCTGGATGTTCTGAAATTCACAATGCAGACTAGGCTGGCCTCGAATTCACAAAAATTGCTTGTTTCTGCCTCCTGAAAGCTGGGATTAAAGGTGTGAACCACTATGCCTGACTTTTAAATCCAATTTTAAAGGGATAATTACTGATAAATTCACATTCCACTAAAGTAACAAAATAATTATAAACCTTTTGCACCAAGTCACATGGCATTTATTTGGAAAACTGGTAGAAGGCTATCATGTGGTATATCCAAAATCATACTTAGATTTTTAGCATTCATCACTCAAAGATTGAAAGATTATTCAGAAAACAAAACACACAAATGATGGCACCGAAAAGATGAGGCTGCAGAGTCTTGCTGATNAGGAGATGTCCAGGGCAGCCTGGCTCCCATGCTCTCAGCTCAGATCCTGCACTCTCTTCCTCTAATCCTTCCCCATCTTCTTCACTGCTTCTTAACTCCATTTTTAAGAAGAGGATTTTGTGCTTGATACAGATACATTTATTTGCCTCCAGGAGTAGAGTAGGTCCAAATGACCATATCTGAAGCTCCCAGAAACAAAATTCATTCTCTATCCTTTGGTGATTTCCTGGAAGGTATGACAAAGGAAGGAGGTACACCAAGAAATGATTATAATGACAACATATAGCTCAGTGGTGGATGTACAAATTCTAACATGTACAAATTCTTAGGGTCAACTTCCAGCACCACAATTAATTAATAATTTAATTCATTTAAAACCAACTTAAATATGGAAGATTACCCTTGATTTTACCANTAGGGCTTCATTCAATGTATTGCAAGGCCTTAAAAGCACAACTGAAACTTGCAGGATGAAGTCATTTCATCTTGGGACAGTCACTCAGCCTCGGCTCAAGTGTTGGATTCAGCCCTTCCTGGTGGCCATTCAGATTTAGACTGGCCTAGCGAGCCTAGCACTACATAGTCCATAACTGCCACACTATTCTTAGCAACAAGTGTTTTAATATGTTCTTCTATTGTTCTCCTTTTCTACTTGAATCATGTCTGGTAAAATAAAAAAATAATTAAGTCTAGGACTTTTATAAGAAAAACGTTAAATATGATTGAAGGACATGAGTAGATAAGTAGATCTAAAAATTCTTAATATTCCCAAATAATGCAATTCAAAATAAGATCCTAAAAAGAGTTTTAGAAGAACTTGACTATTTTTTTTCTGAAAAACAGAAATTAGACATAATTTGGTGATGGAAAGAGGTAAGGGGCAACTAANCTACCCAGCAACAGAACATAGTGTAAAGCCACAGTGATTTCAAGTATGCATTTAGCAGAGAAAAAGATAAATATATCAAAGAAACAAAACAAGGTCAGGAAGTGGTGGATATGAATTTAGTGTATGATAAATAGAGCATTCAACGAGCAAAGGTTAGATGGCACACCTGCTGTTTATTATTGAGTAACATATCACACCAAAATTCAGCAGATTGAAATAGGAGCCATTCATTTAACTTCATGCTTTTGTAATAAGGCAACCATGCTGGGGTACACTGGGGAGACTAGGGGTCTAGGCCAGGTTGCTATGATCTTGCCTGAGTGTTTCTATCTGCCCAATCCCTCAGTGGGTAGCTGGCTACCTCATGTCTTATGGTATCACTTTTGTGTTTCTTGATTGTTTATGAGGAAGTTGGGATACCAGGTGTGGTGGTCTGAAAGAAAATGGTCCCCAAAGGAAGTGTCACTATTAGAAGGTATGACTTTGTTGGAGTGGGTGTGGCCTTGTTGGAAGAAGTGTGTCACAGTGGGGATGGGCTTTGTCTCCTGTGCTCAAGCTACTCCCAGTGGCTCAGTCCACTTTCTGTTAGCCTTCTGATCATGATGTGGCCATCACCATGTCTGCCTGCATGTCGCCATGCTCCCCACCATGATGATAATGNACTAAACCTCTGAAACTGTAAACCACCACCTCAATTAAATGTTTGCCTTTATAAGAGTTGCCATAGTCATGGTGTCTATTCACAGCAAGGGAAACCCTACCTAAGACACTAGGACTCCAGTTTCTTATCACTGAGCAAGCTACCTGGATTTGTTTATCTAGCAACTGAGTCCTAAGCTACAAGGGCACAAAAACAAGCTCCAATACATAAGGGTCTCTTGGAATGGGTTTGCTACTCTCCCATCAACCCAAGTAAATCATATGCCAAAGCCCAGAGTCATTAGATGCTATAGTTGAGAAGTGAGGTGAACATGGCTGATCAACAGTATAGCAAGATTGAATCAATAACAAGCATAATGGAAACTCAAACTATGATATTTAGATGTTGGGCCTTGGGAAGTGATTAGGTATTGATGAGGTCATTAGGTAAAGCCTCCACAAATACTGATGATGGTTTTATATGGACAGGGAGAGAGGCCAAACAGATACATACACATTTGTATACTCCCTAATTGTTGCCCGTGATGCTCTGAGACATCTTGGGACCTGCCAATAAGAAGGACATCAACAGATACAATTCTTTGACCTTTGTACCTAAAGAGCCACAAGCCAAAATAAACCCCCTTGCTTTACAATTTACACNATGGCATTGTGTTATTAGCAACAGAAATGAACTAATATAGTCAGGGAGTAACCCCCAAAGGGCACAGATTCAAGAAAGAGTAAGCAAATTGGGGCCATTGCCACAACCAATCCAACACAATGAATTATTCAATAAATGATGCTGGGAAAACTGAACTGCTTAGAGGAGAAAAGTAGGCTAGATACCTATATTACAACACAATAAATTCCAGCATTAAAAATTAAAGGTAAAAATGACAGTATTTCAATAACAAAGGTAAGAACAATGTGGAGGAATTATTTGCAATATACATGGCAATGGAATATAAGNCATACTATTTCAAGAGATGCTTGAAATAAATTCAGAAGGGATGGAGCAGGGGAGAAAAAATGGAAATAGATAATTCACTAAAGAAACAAATAGCTCTATAATCTATAAATCTCTGTGGCATATTTGCCTGAAACTCCCATCAACTCTGAGTTGTATATGGAGGAGTTAAACAAAAATTTATAATCCCTCCAAATCATTTAAGTCACCTGTCTCTTTGAAATATGGCAGAGCCCATTTGAACACTGGTAAATCATGTCTTCTCCCTTTTCAGGATGAGAGATTGTTCCAAACTGATGTGGCGAGGGTATTTCTAAAGAAGCTAAGCATCTAACTGCCCAGGCATAGGCCAGCCTTGCAAAATAGTTAACTCATGAATTTGGAAGCCATCATCAAGAAAGAAATAAAGACTTCCTAAGTCAGATTAACAAAAGTCTAAATTCAAGGGCATTCCTGAAGCTAGCAATCAGACCGTGTCTTAGATGCGCATGAATCCTACAGTCCTCCCTACCATCTATCACAGGAGAGAATTGTTCATTTTCAGTCTATGTGACATATTTGGGGAGTTTTCTCACCTACCAGACGTTGACTACACACACACACACACACACACACACACACACACACACACACACACACGTGTGCTAGAAAAAGAACAGATTGTGAAATGTATGTCTACATCTGCTTCCTCTTCTGAAAAACAGACCAGATACGATTTATTTCATCAAGTGTTTGGAGTGTTAAATGAGACAGTATCCACACAGGTTGTGGGATGTTGTGGTATTTTAACTGTTTCCCTTTCCCTTCCCTTCTGGTTAGTTTTTGTCACTGTGACAAGAACCTAACAGAGACAACTTCAAGTCTAAAGGTTTGTTTTGAACGAAGGCTTCAGATGTTCCCATGTGGGCTCAGCTGGTTCCACTGTTTTCAGACCTGTGGTAAAGCAGAACCACTGGGGAGGAAAGGCATGGTAGAGAAGGCTGCTCACCTCCTAGNGGCCAGGAAGCAGAGAGCGCATCAGGGAAGAAGGGATTGGAGACCAATATAGCCCAGTTCCACTGAAAAGGTCTCCCCTCTTAGTTTCTAGACCCTCTAATAATGCCATAAAATTGCCATCATAAT
>LZPO01097315.1:124557-135061 GCA_001675575.1 Neotoma lepida | reverse complement strand
CAGATAATTAAGACAAGACAAGAATTGAGCTGGAAAGTTTAGAGCTGGATTTCAAGGTGAACCTTCTAGAAGTAGGCCAAGAGTGCTTGGGATTGATGGGAACATGTCTTTCAACAGAGCAAGATAGAAGCAAGAACTGAAAGATATGAACTTAGATGGAATTGTTGAAGTGGGCGACAGTGGGAATGAAGTTTATCAAGGCTCGTGTTTTTTGGGGGGTCATCCTTTGATATTATCTTGCATAAGGGAAAATCATCTGAAAATAGTTTTTGCATAGACTTTCTAACTTTTGAATGGTCTCTACCTCTGCATTTGGTTAATTCAAGATTTTTGATGAAGTCCTCTTCTCTAAAATAGTACTTAAAGTGATTTCTTTTTGAGATGGTGTCTCTTGTACCTCTTAATGTATGGCCGAGGATGACCTTGAATCTCGAATCCTTGACNCCCACAAGTGCTGTGAGTATAGGTGTGTAACACTGTGCCNGGTCCATGTGGTGCTGGTGAAACAGGGCTTTGATCATGCTAGACACTCTCCCAACTAAACTATATCCACACACCCAAATAATTAACTTTTGAAGAAAATTGTGCCAAATACGAAAATAATCTCCAAGATTTTGCCAAGCCTTAAGAGATATCACTCGTTTACATTTTACTTCTATGATATTTTAAGTGTCTTTCCAAGTTTAAATTAAGTGGTTTTAAAAATATACGTATTTGGAAGTTGGTCTTTAGTAAGGACTGATCACAGAGATGCACTAATGGTTTGGTTATTCCATGTTAGTAACTCTCTATACCAGAGGCAAAGAGCACAATGGAGATGGGACCAGAGAGATGANGAGGTAAAGAAGGGAGAACAACCGAAATGAAATAAGTATAAAACCCATAAGGAAACATAGTACTTTGGAAGCAAATTTAAAAATTACTAAAAATTTAAATAAAAAAAATCCTTTATTGGAGATGTTGTGCCTACTCTCACTGCTCCTCAGTGTCCCTCTATTATAGTAAGGGCTATTACTTGTCCCACATTAATTTACTTAGTAAAGCCTAGGGAACATACACTAGACAAATTCTGATGATGCCACTCAAGGATGAGAACAAATATTATACAAAGCGTCGGTTCCCATGTTTAATTGTTAAAATGTAAGCAATTCACTAGATGCTCTAGAATTCTGTTCAATTTTTTCCACTTAACCTCCTTCCATATATGTCACTGTATTAGTAAGGGTCTGCTAGACTAACAGAACTTACAGAATGAATCTCTCTNTATATATAAGAAAGGGGATTTATCAAAATGACTTACAGNCTTATGGTCCAGCTAATCCAACAATGGCTGCCTCAAAGAATCTAGTATTGTTCGGTCCATAGGCTGGATGTCTCAGCCTGGTCTTCNGGATACATCTGAATCCTGAAGAAGTAGGCTCTAATGACAGTAAAGGAAGAGTAAGCAGGCAAAAAGAGCAACTTCTTTCTTCCATGTCCTTTATGTAGGCTTCAAGCAGAAAAAGGGGCCTAGGTTAGAGATGGGTCTTCACACTTCAAGAGATCTGGATTAAAGGTGTGTCTTCCCACCTCAAAGATCTGGATTAGTAGTAAATCTTCCCATTTCCAATGATTAAGAAAAAATCCTTCACAGGTGTGCTCAACCATTTTGGGTTTTAGTTAATTCCAGATGTAGTCAAGTTGACAACAAAGAATGGCCGTCACAATCACCTTATATACTTTTCAAAGACAGCCAAACTTTTCACTCTTAGTTTTAAAATTTTCAAATAATATCCTAAGACTTTAATATATTTCAAGGAGAATAAATACACCACAGTGCTTTGATAACATGTTTTTAAATGTACAAAACCAAATGACAAGAATGCTTACATAATTCTTTTACTTGTGGTTTCATTGTACTTCCTCCCTAGAATTTCATCCAAAAGTAATATATTCCATGATATGAAATAAATACATTTCTCTGTATCCAAAATAAGTGTTTATATCAATGAAACAAAAATATGTCAAATTTTGATAGTTATTCAAAATTTAAATTCTATTGAAAAAAACAGGTTCTTATTGAAGATTTTGGGTTTATTTTCTCTCATTGCCNCTGGGTAGACATCATTCAGTTTTAATAAATACAACATCATTCTCATATATTTGTATATATGTCTATATTTGGGTAGGTACAGAGAAGCCTTTTTCACATGAATATGAATTGTATTACTTTAGTTACAGTCATAGTACACAACTTTTTCAATATTTTGAACATTCACTATGTAATTAATGGGGGAAATTATTAAGGCAACTCCATGTAGTTAATACAAGATTTATTTAGGGGTAACTTACAGCCAGTAAAGGGGTTGGTTACAGGAGANGTGAGGTGCAGTCCAGTGGTGTTCTCTGGAGAACTCTGCTCGGTCTGCCATCCAGCATCCAGAATCACCAGGAACCAAGAGGGCCAACATGGACCAATCTCTGGTCTTAAAGGCTCTCATCTCCTACCTAACCAAGGCGGACGTCCTAGGTAGGTGTGGCAGTTACCGGAAACCTCACTAGGGGTTGTGCTTCCAGGTCAAAGCTGGAACTGCTGCCCACCACAACTGTGTGACAGAAATCATGGATATCTGATTANAGTTATTTGTAATGATCTATTAGCCTTTGAAATCATATATTTTGAAACAACCTGAGTTTTATAATGATTTTCTANNTGGCTGTTATGATCATGCATATTTTTTCCAGTTTCTAAGAAGTATACCAGATAGTCATAACTAAGATAGAAAAAATATTTGAAGGTGTTGTTGCATACATTATTAAAGTATTAATTTATACTTCTATTAATAGTGGTTGAGTGATATTCAGTTTCTCCCCTTTATTTTATATTAATTAATTTCATTGGTGAAGAAATGAAATTTTGCTGTTTTAAGGTACATTTTATGGATATTTAATGAGGTTAATCATNTCTTATGTGGTTACTATAGTATGTTCATAAAAATGTTATCTTTTTATATTATTTATATGTTAGTAATAGAGAAGCACAAAAATTGTATTTAGGAAGTTTATATTTATCATGTTTGTACATTTAGTAAGTATAGATGTGACAGAAAGTATTAACATAGCAGAGCATGTGACTCAATGAATTTTCAATATCAGCGGTATTAGAATTACTTGTAGAGAGCATTTCCTCTGGTTTGACTTTAAACAGTTTGTTTTCTTTTTCTCTAAAATTTGATTTTTAACTTTGCTGGAGGCATTTTGAAATGAAAAGTACTTATTTAATGAGGATGTTAAGGAATGAATGTGTCCTCTCCAAATTTATTTGTTAAAGACAAAATACCCAGAATTATGGTATTTGGAAGTTGGATCTTTGAGTTGTAAGTATAGTTAGATATGCTCATGGGAACAGGTCCATTGTGGGATTAGAAGGCTTGTCACATGANAAAAGAGCANTCTCTCCATGTGAATGGTCCAAGTAAAAGCTATTTAAAAACTAGGAGAAAGTGGTTATTGTTAGTCAGGAAGAGAGTCTAATCCAGGATTGAATTATAATACCTTTTGATCATGGACTTCCTATTTTCCACAACTTAGAAATTCCTTTATATTAATTAAGCCACTCAGTCCACAGTATTCTATTATGGTGTTCCTCATTGGATAAGTCAGAAGGCTTCCTTAGAAAGTGTAATGTCTGATCTTCAAAATTCCTCACCTTCTGTCACTTTTTCTGAAAAGATTTTTAAAGTTTATGTGTATATTTGTGTGTGCCTGTATGAGTTTATGTGCACCATGTGCATGCAGGAGACNAAGAAGACAAGAAGAGGGCATGGAATCTGCTGGAACTGGTTGTGAGCCACCAGATGGAAATTGAACCTGAGTCCTCTGCAAGAGCAGTAAGTGCTTATAAAGATTGATAGGTACTGAGCCATCTCTCCAGCTCCATGATATTTTACTTAGTAGTAGTAATTGTTAACATGGATTTTCCTGTGAACCTGAGACTTCCTTACATTGCCCCTCCCCAAGTAAGTCAGATGGTATTTAAACTCAACTATTGTACATAAAAATATACAAATAAGTTTGTGGACATGAAAGTGATACTGATATTTTTATTACTGTGAGGTTCATGAGCACAAACCTAGAGTTATCCTCATATTTCACTGCAGAGCTGGAATCACATAAGCTTAAGTATAAGCACATAGACATTTAGGTAGAGGAAAAGTAGTATATGCTTTTGAGATTTTAAAATGATTTCTAAAATGTCAACAACAAAATCTAAGTATAAATACAGTTTTTATGGAACCACAATCATATGGTTAGGGATCTACCCATGGAATTAATAAAAGAAAATTTTCTATGTGGAGAAATATAATAAATATGATTTCAAAAGTATATATTTAATGGATTAATAGAAAAAATGAACTATAGGCCTAGCTCTGGAGGTACAGCTCATCTATCAGCTTTCCCTGGTGAGTTCCCCAAGCCCATCTCACCATCTCCATAATCCCAGGCCTGCCTTTGGAGGAGTAGCTTCCCATGGCATTCCCTGAGAAATCTGTCAACTCATTCTCATACTTCCAGACTTAGTTCTAGAGGTATGGCTTACCCACAGTACTGCCTGGTAAATCTCCCAATCCCACTGGCACCATCTCCACACTTCCAGGCCTTGATCTGATCATGGAGTTCCTACACTGCACAAGCCAACAGCACTCTAAAATTCCACATCAGACACTGTGTTTTCTCAGACCACAATGTATTAAGACTAGAAACCAATAGCAAAACCGTAGGAAATATATAAATAAATGGAAATCGAGCATCATGTTCCTAAATAGCCAGCAAATCCTGAATTGAATAGAAACAAAATACAATNCAAACTGCATTATATACAGATATATCAAAAGCTGTGTTAGGAGGAAAAATTACAGTAATGGATGCATATATAAAAGAGAAAGATTGTAAATAACTTAGGAAGTGTTTTACAGACTTATAAAACCAAATCCAAAANGAATAAAATATAACTAGGATAAAATAACAGATAAAATTTAAGAACTTTTAGCTAGACTATCTAAATAAGAAAAAAGAGAGAAATATCAAAGACGAAATATCAAATATCAAAGATGAAAAAGGGAGACATTATAAGTGATACTAGAGAAACAGAATGGATCATAAACTAGTATGAATAACCCTATAATAACACATTGAAAATCCTTCCACAAATGGCCAAATCCCTAGCCATATACAACCTACCAAGAGTGAATCAGTAAGGCATACAAAATATAAACAGATAAATATTAACAAGATTGAAATAGTGACTATTTCACTCTTTCACATCAAAGAAAACTCCATAACAGAGCTGTACAGCAGATTTTTATAAGTTTCTAAAAGTCATCCTAATTATTCACAAACTATTCCAGAAACTGAAAAATGAAGGAACACTGTTAAACTCATTTTAAGAGCCAGCATTATGCCAAAACCAAAGCAAACACATAAAACTAAAGACCAACATTCCTGATAATTGATGTAAAGTTCTTACCAGAATACAAGTAAACCAAATTCAAGATTACATTGAAAAAAAAAATCAACAAGTGAGATTTCCCCCAGAGACTTAAGGATGATTAAACATTTACAAATCAATAAATGTAATAGCTAACATCAACAAAAGCCAAAAGCCACATAATCACCCAAGTAGGCACAAAAAAGCATTTGATAACACTCAATATCCCATTTGAGAAAAACTGAATAATTTAAATATAGATGGAGCATAACTCCAAATAATAAAGGCTGTGTATGACTAGCCCACAGTCCAGAGCCAACAGCACACTGGTAGTTTCTCAGCATCCAGAACAAGACAAGCATACCCACTTTCATCACTTTTGTTAAATGTTGTTTTAGAAGTTTTAACAAGTGATAAGACAAATAAAATACATCCAAATTGGAANAGATGATAAGTTATGTGTTTGTAGATGGCGTGATTTTATGCATAAAAATTCAACTTCTTCGAAGGACTGTTAAAACCAAGAAAATTAGTACAGTTTTACTACACGTGGTCAGCATATAAAAAAGTAGTTGCAGTTTTTCATATCAATAGCAAGCCTTCCCAAAAAGAAATCAATAAATAATTCCATTTGCAATGGCTTCTAAAAATTAGAAATCAATTTAATGAAGGAAAAGAAAATCACAAAATACCAGTGAAAACCCTTGTAAAGAACACAGGANAAGTGGAGAGCAGGAAGAAGGAAGGGAGGGAGGAGGAGAGGAGATGATGATGATGATGATAAGGAAAGGAGAGCCTGTGTTCATAGATTAGAGGAAACAGTAACGTTAAAATGACCATACTATCCAACATAGTTTGTTGATTCAAGGCAATGTCCATTGAACACAAATAACATTCTTTACAGAAATAGCATCTTGAAATAAATATGGAATCACAAAAGACTCATATAATTAAGAGACACTAGAAAAAAAAAAGCTAGAGGCATCAAATTACCTTCCTAATTTAGGACAAACTCCAAATCTTTATCAACCAAAAACATCAAACTGGAAGAAAACCTGACAAGGAGTACAAGGACAAAGGAAGGCATTCAAGAATTAGCCCATATGCATACAGCCAATTGATTTTTGACCAAAGTGCTGAGAACATACATGGCAGAAATGACAGTATCTTCAAATGGTGCTGGGAAACTGGATTTACATATGCAAAAGAGCAAAACAGATCAGTTAAATTAAAATGGATCAGAGAACTATATATAAGACCATAAACTAAGGTGATGCTGAAAAACACAGGAGAAATACTTCCAGGCATTGATTTAAGCAAGATGTTTTATTGATGTTGTCAATAGGATCCCCAAAAGACTGAATGAAAAATGGTATTATATGGAGCATAAGTGAATATATGGAAAACAAGTGAATATATGGCAAAGCAAATAATCAGCAGAGCTGAGAGACAGCCTAAANTACAGGAGAAATATTTTCATTATATCACTATANGCTAGAGATCTAAATAAAGCAGACAAATGATCAGTAAGTATAAGGTACTTNATGCTTAGTACTGTCACCCTGACAGGATCTAGAATCACCTAGGAGATGAGCCTATGGGCAAATCTGTGGAGATTATGTTGGTTATCAACACAGATGTGATGATCCACTCCACTGTGGGTGGCACCATTCCATAGGCTCGAGTCTTGGACTGAATAGGGAGAAAGGGAGCTGAGCAAAAGCATTCATCCCTGTCTGCTTCTTGACTGTGGATATGATATGGGCAGCCATCTCAAGCTCTGGTTGCAATGATGGACTGTACCCTCAAACTGTGAGCCAAGATAAATCCTTCACTTTCTTAAGTTGTTTCTCTCAGGCATTTTGTCACAGCGATGAGAAAAGTAACTATAAGGGGGGAAAGGTTCAAAATCATTAATAAGAGTATCATCATGGAAAGTCAAATAAAAACAATGAGATATTTTGTCCTATCCAGTTGGGATAGCTATTATCTATTACTAAAGAACAAGAAAGTTCTAAGAATGTAGAGAAAGGAGAACTCTCCATGCTTCTATGGAAAAATGGTGAGAGGTTTCTAAAAGTAATAAAAAAGAAATGGAACTGCAGTATGAGCCATTAAACTCATAATTGGGACAAAAGAAAAATGATGTCCTGCATGCCCATGTTTACTATAGAAATATATGTATAATAACCATTTTAGAGAATCAACCAAAATTTCCAGTGATGGATAAGTGTATAGATTCACAGCAGAATATTACTCAACCTGAAAGAAGAATGAATTCTGTCTTTATGGCAACANGGAAAAAAGTGGAGGCCACTATGTTAAGTGTAATAAGCCAGGAACCAAAAGAAATGGCATGTGTTCTCAATTTGTAAACTAAGAAGTCAGTCTCATAGAATGAATGGAAATGTGGCCACTAGAGATTACAATACCCTGTTCGTAGAATGAGAAGAAGTTATACAAGTCAAACTGAGGAGATAGGAGTTGGCTATCATAGCACAGTGGGGTAAATATTATCAACAACAACCTATAACCTACCCAAAAGTAACTACCAAGTGTGAAAGCACATGACACACAAATCATTAATGATGAGCTGGAAGTGATTTTATTCTGCTTGATCATTCCAGACTATATACATGGGTAAAATTATCATATTGAACCCATAAATANATAAAACCCATAAATACATTAGAGTNTATCTTAATGAAAGGAAGTAGAACACACAGTGGTACATATACTTTATGTTGTTTTGATGAAGGGCTAGTTTTGGAGTACTGATTGGACAAAAGAGTGTGGTCTAATGGCAATCAGAGAATGTTCAAGAAGACCCCCCTTTGACCAAATCTTTTCTGCAACTGTTCGTTAGCCCCTAGAGATGCCGACATTCCTTTCCTCTGCATGTAGGGAATGAATCTAATCAATAAGGGTCTTATGACATGATGTGTAGGCAAGTCAGGGAATTCTTTTATGCTCTTCTGTAGTGGACAAGAGTGGAAGAAGTCAGCAACTTCCTGATTCTACTGTTATTTCTAATGCCAGTGTGCCACATCATATCCTAAACCCCATTCATATATGCTTTCTTAGAGAAAGAAACAAGTATCTAAAAGTATTCAGCATCCCCCAGTTATCAGGGAATACAAGTTAAAACACTGAGGCATTACTACATGGGGGAAGAATATAAGAAAACGCTTGCCCCATCCATGTACAGCCAAAGGTGCTGAGAGAAACTTTGTGCCTAGCTCTGGAACACATGTTACAGCTAAAGGAGCTTGAATAACAAAATGCCTGGGGAAGCATGTAGAAAGTTCAGTGTTGGTGCTGTTGATGGGCCAGCAGCTAGAGATGCTTGTAGACAAGTCTGAGTATCTGAATTCAACCCTCAAATCCCAGAAGGTGGCAGAAGAGAACAAACCTGTGGAATATTCCTTTACATTGTGTAAATATATGTCACTGTGATTGGTTTAATAAAGAAGCTGACTGGCTAATAGCTGGATAGGATAAGGTTAAGCGGGAGAACCAGACCAAGAGAATGCTGGGAAGAAGGAGGGTGGAGTCTGGGGGGGTCGTGAGATATATATAGAGAAGCAAGATGAATGTGCCATGTTGAAAGAAGTAACAGCCATGTGGGTAGATAAGAAATATGGGTTAATTTAAAATGTAAGAGTTAGCTAGAAATCAGCCTGATATTCTATTGGCTATTGACCAAGAATTTATAATTAATATTAAGTCCCTGAATGGTTATTTGGGAGTGACTGCCGAGACAAAGAGAAACTCCACCTACAAATGGTGCCCAAACATCTGGCACCTACATCCACATAAAACCTGAGAAAGCTTTAAAAAAGGTGCTAATCATACAAAAAGAGAGCCAAACGTGACTTTCTACTCCTGTGTCTCTCGTGCTGGCTGCAGTACAGAGAGTGTCTCCCAGCAGCTGCCAACAAACCATGAGCTAAGCCGCATGGTGGGTTCCCACAGTCTCTCACATGGGCCATGGTACAGAAAGATGTCTTTCAACCACTTCCTGTGGGCTTGATCCACCAGTGCGAGCTCTACTGGAGCACTGCATGGTGGGTTTGAGGTTCTGCTCATGCAGACAGAAAAGGTTACAGATGCTCAGTAACATCAGTAACAGATTCAGACTGAAAAAACTCTAAACAGGTTACAATGTGTTTTAAAATGAACAAAGTCTTGGGAGAGGGAAAAAAAGATATAGACAGTCATATATATTATGTATGTGTGTATGTATGTAGTTTTAAAATAATAAAGCCCTTAAAAAGGGAGCAAAGTAATATAAAAGAGCCACGTGAAGATAGAAAATACACACAGAATCTGAATCCTGTATGTTATTGTGTTGTCTTTGAATTGTTTGGCTGCTAAGAGATACTGGATTGTGAAAGCTGTTAGTTTAAACCACCTATATATTTTAAAAATATCTGGACTTCGAAATGGAAGTCAAAAGGTGTCTTGCTTTGGGGGAGAGGTTATGCTTTTNTTTCCACAGGAAATGAAAGGCTATGGATTCATTCCAGATTGATATGGATCAGATTTGTTCAGGGAAGACTCCCTGATATCCTGGCTACAGACATAAAGAAATAAATCTAGAAAAACTACAAAACACATAATGTATATTTTACCTGCTCAAACATAAAACAAAAAATCATCTTTGCTTGACTTGCGTACAATGTACAGTCTATACTTGTATTAATGCATATATGTATATTACCTTTGAAAGTTTATGTATTTTCAGAAAAGGGGGACTAGACACCAATAAAACAGATGGCCGAGGTGATCCAGCATCCAGAACAGCTTCAAGGCTGTTGACTGAGATAATCCAGCCTCACAGCCAAGACTTAACAATTATCCTGATTTTTTTTCAAGTTTCCCTCAAAGATGTCAGCACCCCAAGACAACAGGAAGCAGTCTAAAANAACAATACCCACACTCTCAAAAGATGGGTTATGGATGTTTGTTATCATTTAAGNGGGGTTGGTTACAAGTTGTTATTGGTCATAGTCAGAATAAAAGCTAAACAAAAGA
>LZPO01097315.1:104960-116541 GCA_001675575.1 Neotoma lepida | reverse complement strand
CGTCTAATATCAGAATGGCTTTCACCAACCTCTGCCCCAATTACAAATGCTAATGAGAATAGGTAGAAAAAAAGAAATATGACACACTGCTAGTGGGATGTAGATAAGCAAGACCAACATGGCGTACACTGGCCATTCTTCAAAACACTGTCTGCCAGCTGGGCATGGTGGCACATGCTTTTAATTTCAGTACTTGGAAGCAGAGGCAGGCAGGTCTTTCCAAACTTGAGGCCAACCTGGTCTATATAGCNAGTTCCAGACCAGTCAGAGCTACTTAGGGAGGCCCTGTTTCAAGACAATGAAACACCCACAACAGAACTATGTGCCTAGTGTGCACCAGGGTTAATCTGAGGAGTACCCTTCCTCATTGTGTACTCTGATTTACTCAAGAGGCTCCAGTTCAAGGCCATCTTTAGCTCAAGCACTCTGATCCTCACAAGGCTCTCTAGTATTCCCTAATCTGGCTTCAGCTTCATCTCTTTCTCATTCTTCCATTTCGCAAAGTCTTTCATAGTGCTTCAAATGCAATAGTCCCCAAGTCTTCAGCCTCTAGAACTAATGAAAGGAGTCAGCAAAAATGCTGTTGAAAGCCAGGTGTGGTGGTGGTGCGTGTCTTTAATCCTGACCAAGGCTGAGGCCAAGGTGGAGACAGAGGATCTCAGTGAGGTTGAAGCTAGCCTGGATTACCTGCACAGTGAGTTCCAGGGCATCAGGGATACATAGTGAGACTATATCTCAAAAAACAGACAAAAACCTAAGGATATAGGGGATGTAAAAATGAAGTGTATATTTCAAAGCAAGACCTAGACTGGTCCTCATTTCAGTGTGTGTGCAGACTCCAGAAAGGATGTTGATGACATCTCAGTGAGTTAATTCCAAACAGAAAACCAATAGTTCTGCACCTCTTAGAGCTTGCTTGAGAAATGGAACCTTGCCATGTGCTTCTGCCATTGGGTAAAAGCCCATTGTTTTTATTATACTCAGATATTAATTCTTTAGAGAGTCATGTATTTTTCAAGCTCAGATTAAAAGTCCTATATTTGAGAGATAACTGGGGCAAAATATATTCCTACCTGGACTGAGAAGATAAAAACCAGCAGAAGAATCAGATCAAAGAGAGGGCCTTACTGTACATTAAAAAAATTCCAACTTTAGCTGTGGCCTTCTACCCAAAACACTGGGAAGCAAGACTCCTCGAGCCTTTCCTTTTATTTATAATCACCACAGAAGTCAGTTTGTCACTCCTGTGATTATGGATAGAAGATTATATAATGAACACTGGTCACCTATGTGCCAAGCAGGGACTTTTCACTGTCAAAACCAGGCTGCCCTGGCTCTGATACTGTCCAGTGCAATTGAGAAATTCCTGACTGACCTTCACGTTGAAAACACATTTATCCTGTTTCTCAGCATGATTTCAAGGACTTTCAATAACTTGGCAATTTAGAACTGTGATTGATTCAGAGTCCTGGCCAAGTCACTATTATGAAACAGCAAATTGAGATTTTTTTTNAAAAAAAATAAAGGTTGAAGTGTGGGTGTACCTTAGATGATTTTGTGTAGCAATCTGAGGATACTCTTACTATCTGCCCCTTCCCTGAAGAGGTGTCTAGGGTGGTGAGAGATTTGGGGACAATCTTGGCATGATGGAGGTAGGGACTTTGTGGGAGCAAGCCAATGATGACCATGTGCAGTTAGCATGCAATGGTGTCTAGAAGATGAGTGAGTGGGGCAGAAATTATCAAAGGCAAAGCAATGCTTCTACACATGAAGCCTTGAGAATTTTTATCTATCCTCTTGTCTGACTGATTATTATCTACAGTCTAGCATAAGACAGAAAATAAATCAACGGATAAATAGCTTATTGATAGAACAATTATTGTGCTGCACATGGGAGACCTGAACCCAAGAACCACAAAAGAAAAAATGAATAAAGAAAGTGAAATATGAAGAGCTATCCAAGCTTGTTGGCTTTCGTCTATAAACCTAGAACCTGGGAGGCAGAGGCAGGATTGCTTCAATTCAAGAGGCTAGCCTGGGCTACAGAATGTGATTCCACTTTAAAAAAAAAACAGTGCCACTAGCAAATGGTCACAGTGAAGCCTTGGCTATCTGTCATAAGACTACAGAATGTTGACACACACTGACATAGCAGTGTCATAGTGCAGAGATCGCCATTGAGCTTGAGATGAAGCACCCAGGAAAAAGCTGTGCTAACTTTGGAGAGTACTGTTGTATACACTGGTGTGTTCATTGTGATGCTGTTCTGGGGAGATTTATGGGAAGTCTGTCTTCTGGCATCCTGGGAGAAGGCTGGCTTTAATTGTTATGCCCCAGGACCCTGCANGGCTCTGAGACACAGGAAAGCAGGTCAGGAACCAGTTTCCTGCTCAGTCAGGAAGACTTTTGGGGCCGGGTGCCAGAAAATTGTTCAGCGTGATCTTTTCCTGGAAACTGAGTGGGGACATTTGCTGTGGAGCACCGTGAAAACTGTGAGGTCTCTAGATAGGATGGTTCTGGGGAAACTTCCCCAAAGACATTGTTGAAGAGATTATCCATCCACACTGAAGAAAGCCAATGGGGTGATCACCATGGACGGGGCGGGGGGCGGGGCATTTTGATCACTCTCTTGACAAGTAAACAGTGGGTCAGCCAGGAAGCAAGAGAGATTTAGAGAGCTCACTTACACTCTCTGGAAATGGAGAGCTAGACATGGGAAGCTGTGCTCCCATGTGGGAGCTGTTTGCCTCTCCTTCCCTGAATGCTGCTGACCCTTTGCTCCTAACTTCCCGGAGTGATTTGATTTAAATGGAAGCGGTTGCTGTCAGGTGTTCTATTCTGTGCTTAACGCCCATTATGAGATTCAAAGTCTCTTAATTTAGTGCGGAGTGGAACATGCCCCGCACGGAAAACGATTACAGATCCGTGCCAGATGTCGTTACACTGGACAAGCACTCCCAACAAAATCTACGAATTGATTTGAGGCCCCAGTAGAGAAAAGCAAGAAAGCAACTCAGAGAAGCAGTAATGAACTAGCTGGTGGTAGCCAGAGTCTAGTCACCAGGAATTACCTTAAATCTATTTGCCACTATAGTTTTCTGGAGTGTTCCCTTTGTGATTACCCTGAAGCCTTCATGGAGCTCTTTTGAGTTACATCTGGAGGAGACAAGGCAAATAGTTATTTAGGTCAGTGGAGGTTTTATGTGTATTTATTTTCTGCATGTATCCCTTAAATAGCAACATAAAGAGAAAAGGCACAGGGTCTTAACATACAAAAACTGAAAGCTTGCTTTTCAGAGAGGATTCAAGCCACTTAAAATTACAGCAGAATCTACATTTTCCTATGTACTCTGGGAAAAGACTATGTCTTTGGTAGATAAGCTAGTATGTCATTTTCTACAGAAAATTTCCCTCTTGCCTGTGCCTTGGGTCAATATATCCACCTACGGAGAATGACAGTTCTGATGGCAGAATCCATGTGTTGACTTTGGCTGTGGGGCAGGGGGTTGTGGTGGCTCAGCTAACCCCCAGGAAATACCTGGAGAAGCCTACCTGAGCCTGAGGTGGGAAGCTATTGCTTGTGTTGGCTTTGGCACTACAGGGACTGTTGTGTCTTGCCTCCTTTCTCTATTCCCAAGGCAGATGGAGATGATAATCCTGGTAAAGATAGAAGCAGCTTTTCCTCTTTAGGTAGAAAGGATTTGGGCTAGCATCTTCAAATACAAACCCAAGAGGGAGTTTTTCAAAAGAATCAGCACATGGTAAACTGTTAGCAGGAGTCTCTGGCACACAGAACAAGGGAAAATTTCCTTGTGTATATTTTCCTACATAAAGAGCATATTGATGTTATTTTTTTGAACTTTGTGCTGGAGTTAGCATTTCAAATTCTGTAATGATGTCCTTTTCATTTTAGGTGTTTACTTATTAAAACTGAAGGTTAAGTACTACCAGAAAACAAAAGGCTTTTCCTTCTATGAATAAGAACATAAGCATAGGATGAAAGGGGAGTTGAAATAAGGGAGGCAGGCTCTGGAGTTGCAACAGGGACATCAACAAAGAGCAGAGATGTGAAATAGAGGACTGTTGCTGATTTTCTGGGTGTACTTTTCCTTAGGGCAATTACAGAAAGGGAAATACAACCAATTCCAGGCTTTAAATACATACTCAAGGGAGCTTAAAATTCTGGAAAAAAATCATTGAATGAATCACCTCTTTTGTGCCATTAAACTTGTCCCTGGGGAGATAATTCATTTAGCGGAACCTCCAGTTACCGACAGATGCCCGATAACATCATGTCCCCCAAAGCTTCTGAGGGTTGAGTAATCTGAGGTCATATGCCATATCACATGTCATCTGCTTAGAATCACAACAAGCTGAGCTTTCAAGACTCACTGTCTGGAAAACTTTTGGAGTTGTTATTACTATGGCAATTGTTTAACGTAGAATGGCAGCATGGCATTGGGGACTCCTAATTGGCCCCATTACTTTGAAGACTGCCTGCCTGAACATTCCCAGGCTGGTAGTGACCCAAGCTCATTACTGTTGGATAATTGTGCAATCCACCATTGGACTTATGTTTCCCTAGACTCAAGGCTGAGTGAGGAGGGATTTTCTGCCTTAGGAACCACCTCTCTCCAATCCTTAACTTTTCTCTTCCATAATTGTTTGCTTTCCCTCACTACCTCTACTTTCTGTTGTTTACTGAAGTCCTGCTGTGCTATGATTACATGTGCCATGAAATTTGATCACTTAGCAGAGTTGGTGATAGCACAGCCAGTACCAGGAAGGGACACAGATTCAGAAATGTGTTGAATCAGCTTCTCCTGTCACAGAGATTGCTCCCCCAAGGGAAGTTAAGCTCATTGGGAGACTTTAATAATGCAGGCCACAGGGGTACTACTTCAAAAATTACTATTTCTTCATGATAAGATTTTCTCTTCCATTGCAATTTCTTTGGTTGCTAGTAGTGACTGCTTGCAGTAGCCAAAAGAGTGGGGACATGGGGAAATGCTGGGGAGATAATAGAAGCCAGATGCAGAACTTGAAATAGTTTTGGGAAAGCATTGCTGACTGTGAAACATGACCTACAAATGTTAGAGTATTTATCCATCCATCCATCCATCCATCCATCCATCCATCCATCCATCATCCATCCATCTATCTATCCATCCATCCATCCATCTATCCATCCATCCATGCACCCACCCACTCCCTCATCCATCTGTTCACCTAGATACCAAAATAATACTCTAAATAAAAATTTAGAGAGTGAGTAAGGGTTGAATGTACATGGTATACCTTACAAACCCAAAATTTAGCTGTAAAAAGGGATGACATGAATGTAATTACATGCAATTACAGAATACAGGATTCCCGTGCTGAGAATCCACATGCATATGTGAAATATAACAGGTGACTAAAACACATATCTGAAAATGTTTTGTCTTCATGTAACAGTCAGGAATTGATTTCACCTGTCTAAGAGATATTTTCCTTGATGATGTCTAACTCACATTAGGCAATTTACCTCAAAATATCTGTGTTCACGAGGGAAATGGGAGACAGACATTCCATCTCCACCCTGGTGCAGAGGCTGCTGGAGTCTCATTCTGGAAGCTGCTGGTGACTGACCATCTTTTCACTTAGATGGGAAAAAAACCTCCCACAATATTAAAGACCCAAATCTGACAAACACAGGGGTAGGCAGTATTATGTAGTATTTGGAGTAGCCCCATTAGGAATTTATACTTTTGTAGACAGGTGCTTTGTACCTCAAACTTTATGAAAATATTCATCAGAGGGTTTTGTTAATAGATGTAATGATGGAGAGAAACAGGTTTTTTTTTGCTGATGAAATAGTCATATTTAAGATAAGTGCTTGGTTCCAAATACTATAAAATATAAAGTGTAAAAACCTAGGAATCTTAGAANAGTTCCATAACTGTAACAGTGTTGGAGATCTTAACAGTGACTGTACTATCTATTTTTATCCAGGTCCTTAGCTTAGGACTATAGAAGGAGGCCATTCTGCCATGACACTTTTAATGCATGGTACTACTTTTTATATTTTCTTGCTAATAATGTTTGGTTTTTTTTGTTAATAATTGAAAATGTAGTTCAGGGGTTTATTTCTTTGTAGTATACCATCTGCTATTGAGGTTAAATATGTGCAGCATATATGTATTTGTGCTAGTGAGTGTTATCATAATATTTACTCCTCAATCTGCTGCTTGCTAAATGGCCAAATTACCTTACATATGCTTGCAACAGGGGTTGGAATTTTAATATCAGTGGTATCAGTACTAAACCCCACATGCAGCTGAATACTAAATCTACAGTCTATTCATGAAAGTAAGCAAGGAAGTGCTGCACAGGATATTTCCATAAGCCAGGGTACACATAAGACTCTCATGATAAACATATACCCCAAATATAAAAATGCACAAGACACTCCTATTCTAGACTGTTAGCAGATACAATAATTGGAACCATTACCACTAAAAGAATTATAGATAATAGAACAACTTAGAATAAACAAAGATATAAGGATTTGAAATGTTTATGATATATTATGATCAATGACAATGACTCACAAGAAATTGAAGAAACCAAGAAGACATTTTAAATAAGACCTATATGGAAATACGAAATAATGAAAATTTCACAAATTAAAGTCATTACAATGAAATAGTCAGCAGATGGGCTAACTGGTAGACTATGTTGAAGAGATAATAGAGAAATGGAAAACAGAAGTGAAGAAATCACAAAACAATGGAAACCTGTGTGACATACGCAGAGGCAGATTTAAAATGTGCTTAATGAAATAACCATCTTTAAGCTTTAGTTGCTCACATGGGTCCTAACCAGGAACAAAATCCCCTCAGCAATGTGTTTATATTTTATGTTTCTTCTTTATTCCTTTTTCCTCTCTTCCTTTTTTTCTTCCTTCATTTCTCTCTTGTTTTTTCTTTTTTTCCTTTCTCTTTTTCTTTCTTTTTTGTTTTTGAGACAGAGTGTCTCTGTGTAACAATTCTGCCTGTCCTGGAACCCACTTTACAGACCAGATCGGCCTCGAACTCACAGAGATCTGCCTGCCTCTTCCTCATATTTTATGCTTCTACAGTCCGCAAAAGTGAAGTTTTTAACTGCAATTGATTACAACTACTAAACCTTTCTATTTTATTTGGCTTTGTTTACACATTCTTCATGTGAGGGAGTATTTGGAGCGGGCTTGCACATTTTATGTGAAGTTGACTTGGGGATATGCAGCCTGTGTTCGAAGGGGTGAATTTGTAATTGTAATACAATTTGTATACTTGTTACTGCAGGCATCCCCACCCAGGAATAGGTTTTGAAAATAGTTACTCTGCTACAATGCCTGAATGACAGGCATTTTGAAAGACATTGCGGTCTAAGATCACTTTATAATAGGAAAAATGTCCTGCAGCACCTGTCATTGAGACAGTAAGGACAATGAAGAATAGGCAAAGTTTGAGATGTATGGAGTCAGAACGCTGTCTTATTTATATTCTATGATGGAAAAGTGCTAATTTTGAACCAGGCACAATCTAGAACCACCTGGGTGATGGGCCTCTGGACATACCTGTGAGAGATTATCTTGATTAGGTTCTTGATGTAGGCAGGACCATTTCCTGGACAGGGCTTCTGGCTTTTATGAAATGGAGAAGCAGACTGAGCATGCATTCACCCCTCCCATTTTCCTGACTGTAGATGAATATGACGAGCTACTTCAAGTATGCCTTGACTTCCCTAGTGGGATGGACTGCTGCTTTGGACAGAGTGTTGCTTTTGCCAGAGTATTTAGTCATAGCATCAGGGAGAGAAACTAAGATTCATACAAAAGAACCTCCTAGAGGTTTTTCTCCACAATTGACAATAGTTACAAAACAAAAAATAGCACCTCTGCATAAAATCGGTGAGGTGTGCAGGATTAAAGCAAGCTTTAATAGAGAAAATNATAGAAACACATTAGAGGAGACACTGAAATATATTTTTCAACTGAAAAAGACCTCATGCCATTGTCACAGAAGAATGTATACCCAAATGTAAAGGCAGAAAAAAGGCATCATGGAGGCAGTGCTATAGTTAATAGACATATTATGTCATTTATATAAATTATGTTTGGTATATTGATTTTTTTTAAGATTTTATTTTTAAATTATGTGTATAGGTTTGTCTGGGGGTTTGTACAAGTGAGAATAGTGCCTGCCCTGCCAGAGAAGGCATCAGGGCCACTCCCATACACAATTAGAGCTGGAGTTACAGTCAGTTGTGAGCTGTCCCAATGTGGGTTCTTAGAACTGACTTGAATTCAGGTCCTCTACAAAAGCTGTAGAACTCTTAACCACTGAGCCATTTCTTCAGACCCTCATGTATTTGTTTTGTTTCAATTTATAATTTGAGTGATTTTTTTCATCACATTCTAAAGACATATTGTTTTATATTTAATTTTATATTCACCTTTTTATATCATCCCTAAAATGAGTTCCAGATTGTGTAAATTGCAGATTCCAAAAATCCCAGATCTGTCCCTGGAAATATGAAAGGCAGATTGGCACAAAGAAGACAAAATGAAAAGCTTCAATTTAATTAAGATTCAAATGAAGAAAAAGGGGAATTTGGAAAAGACTACGTGCAAAGAGACATTACAAGAAAACTACAATCTAAACTGGAAAATGTACATTGCAATCTGAACAGCACAAATCAAAGCAAACCTTCATCTGATACATTATATCAAAGAGCAGATTCTCACGAACTAAGAGCAAAACCTTAACATCAAGGAGAAAACAAAATACACCCAACAAAGTGCTAAGCCAGGTCTGTTAGAGAGCTTCAGTAATAACCCTGAAGACAATAGACTCTTACCTTCATAGTGCTGCCTGAAGATGTTTGTCCAGAATCCTCTGTGTCAACCTATTACTTAATATTCAAAGCTAGACAAGCACTTTTTCAGAAATTTAAAATCAAGAGATTTATTCCCACAAAAGGGAATCCCTAGCAACAGAACAAAAGAATCCGGAGGAAAGAAGGAAAATCCAGAAAGTGATAATAAACCAAAATGCAGTTAAATCACAATAAATATTTTCTAAAAGCAAGCCCAAAATCAGGAATAACCAATTTCAGGGTGTTTAATTCAATCAAAACACTAGGACACAGACACAGACACACACACGATGGAAGTTCTTTATTTTTTTATCCCAAACCAAAATTACACTTTAAGGATTACCCTTAAATTAAGAAAATTCAAAAGAGCAAAAGTGAAAATCTAACTGCAAGACCAATAGACATTTTTGTTTTTTAAGGGAGGAAGAATTATTTTACTCAACATAGGAAAGGCAAGGCAGAAAATTGAAGGCTGTTGTAGAATGTGTCCTCAGGGCAAAATGGCTGCCATCTGCATGAGATTAGCTGTGTCTATTTGCAAGAATCCATTACCAAAGAGTCTGTAGACTATTGACATTCCTTCATAGAAGGAGGGGCTGGAAGGCTTATTGAACCCTCAAAGGAGTATCCATCAGCTCCTCTCATCCATTTTCATGTAATTCTGCCTTACTTGCATATGGCTTAGAGTCTCCAGAGTTACTAGAGTATAGAGACTATGGTGGTTTGAATAAGAACACCCCCCCCCCCATGGGCTCATGTATTTGAATACTTACTCATCAGGGCATAGCATTACTTGAGAAGGAATAAGAGGTGTGGCCTTAATGGAGTAGATGTGGCCTTTGGAGGAAGTGTGTCGTTGGAGGTGGGCTTTGAGGTTTCAAAATCCCAAGCCAGGCCCAGTGGCTCTCTCTCTTTCTGCTGCCTGAGGATCCAGATGTAGAACTCTGTTACTTCTCCAGCACCATGTCTGCCTGCACGCCACCATGCTTCCTGCCATGATGATAATGGATTAAAACTGTAAGCCAGCCGCAGTTAAATGCTTTCTTTTAGAAGAGTCGTCACACTCATGGTGTCTCTTCACAGCAATAGAACACTGACCAAGACATAGGTTAAGGAAGGTTATTCAAGACAGGGCTCCATCTATGCAGGCACAGGGAAGCCATCATCCATACTGAGGAAAACTTTTCGTTCAGCTGCTTTGGAATCTCACACTCCCTGCCCTCTGTAAGTAAGCCCAATGAACTCATTGGTTCACCAGGGTGAACTTTGATGGAATTATCTTCTGGTTTGTGTTGGTACCTCCTCAGGATAGGGTAGATGTTATTTACAGCTCCCTGTGGAAGAATTCTCATAACAAATGTTCTAGGTCAAGCAGAGAAGAAGATATTTTTACCTATAAACAGGGTTCAAATTTTACTATCCGGCTATAAGTATTTTAATGATAGTCAATTATCCAGGTGGTAAAAGTAACCTCTAGACTTTAGTCTTAGGAGTAGATAATTTTCTCTTATTAAATCACAATACCCCATTCCCTCCTAAGAGGAACTCCATCTCTGTATGTCTTGCACATGGTTTTATTGGAGTGCTTCCACATTAGTCCCTCTGATATTTTCTTCCAAGCATTTTGTCTGCACAATCATCTAATCATAGCTCCATTGGTTATTGCTGACCCAGTCTCTCCAATTCTGCACAATGACTGCCCGAGATTGACACAATCACTCTTATAGCCCAGCCTTAGTATAACACCTTGACTTTGAAGTAGAACAGCAAAGATTTAAATTCTGGCAAGTTGCACTCAAATGTACTATGCTATTTCTTGAGGTTAACCCACAGAGATTTTGATGGATTTCTTGGTCACGTATTTTAAGAATGGAGTTTAGTCCTGAAACCAAGTATCTGGTGTCCTTTGCAGTAGGAGCAGAACAGTGTCTGTGATGTGCCTCATGCCCTGAAGCCAAACCCAGAGCACTTTTGGACTGTGTGTGAGTGGTTGCCTGGGTAGCAGGAGGAGGGCAGGGGTGCTTGTGTCTAGCAACACTAAGGCTTGCTCTATATTCACTGTCATCTTTTTGTTACTGCAGTCTAGTAGATTACATTTGTCTTTAGATATTTTCTCTTGTTTTAGTCTACTCTATCAAGCACATAATGCTTTATTAACTATTGATGGACTGAGTGGTTTATGTAAGTCAATTATTTAAGGCATAGACATCTAGAAGGACTCTGCCTTTCTTCAATTCTAAAATCTGTCTAGGAGGGTTTTGGTGAGCAGGCAGATGTGATCTGCCTAGTTGATAGCCTCTCAGTTACAAGAGCTGCATCTTGCTGAGAGGCAGGGTCCTTCATGAAACTGTATTAGCTTGTCCAATGGGCTGGCATCTTTTATCAGAGTCATTTGGATACACATATGTTCAAATAATTTAATGTTCCCATTCCATTTTATTCACTGGTGAGAAAGAGAGAGATTTATATGCGAGGCATGGGCTGACACAAAATAATCCGTTTACAAAAAACATTTGCTCATCTACAATAAGCCCTCTTTAATTCTCGTTTCCCATTCAGGGCTCAAGTCTTTACAGAACAGCTCTTGTCAAGGTTACCATGTTTTCTATCCAGGAACAGCCTCCTGCTTTTATCATAAAAAACACACCCCACACTCTCCAAATCCAAAGATACTCTT
>LZPO01097315.1:76568-87160 GCA_001675575.1 Neotoma lepida | reverse complement strand
TCATCATCCAGCATGACCATCCAATTTAAAATTAACTAATGCTTTTTATTTAATCAGATCTAACTTGCCAAAAGGAAACCTCCCCAAAGTTAGGCTTGGGGAAGTGGTTTTGTTTTTGTCTTTCAGGAGAATGGAGGCTAAGGAAGCTGAAGAACACTGGACAAATGAGACATCTGAAGAAAAAGGGACAAATCATCCAGGGCAAGGCTATAAACCTTCAAGTCTTCCCCCAGGGATGTACTTCCTATGGGAAACCTCTACCTCCTAAAGGTTGCAGCACCTTCCCAAACAGCACCACCTACTGGGGACAAAATGCTAAACACACCACGGGAGGTGGGAGGGACACTTCTTATTCAAACTATAGCATTGCCTTACTGATTCCTTCCTTTTTTCCCCCTGCATTTTCTTATACCATTATTTCTGCTAATATCTACTTCAGCCTTTTAAAACTATAATCCACAGAAGTAAAGACATTAGCATATATTTTAAATATATTTATATAATAACCCAGCATGTACACTCACAAAGACTTGCTCATAAAGCAGTCTCACTCTGTATGATGTGCTTTCATGTTGCTATTCTGTGTTTTCCTCTTTCATTCAATTTTCTTAAATAAATAACTTGTTTACAATCCCCTAATTTGATGTTATGACCCACTGATGTGTCTCAGAAATACAATTTGGATATTCTTGCTTAAGCTATACTTTCTCATGAATAATTATGTGTGTTAAAAGGAGTTCTTATCTTTGTAATAGAGAGGTGGTAAATATTTGTGTTTTTCTTTTTTAAAGCATTATATAATTTAAAGTAATATGAAATTGTTATCCTAACTACTCACAGTTGAGAAAACCATGGAGCATAACAAGTAAGCACAGCTGCTATGGTATTAATCTTGTCAATCTGATTGAACCTNGAATAACCAAAGAGATATGTATCTGGGTGAGTCTATAAGGGAATCTCTGGAAGACTTAACTGAGATTGAAAGACCTTCCTTCAGAATGGGAGGCACCTTCAATATGGCCCAGGAATAAGAAGGCCTGAGGAAAACTTATTGCTGTTTGTCTGTCTGCTTTTACTTCTTGTTAGTGAGTGCATCTACTCTGGCTGCCACCTCTGCTACCACCATCTTTCACTGCCACCAGAGCCCAGACTTTTTAGTTTTCCAGCATGGAAGTCAAACCACTGGCTTTGCAGTAATCCTTGAGGCCTTCAGTGCTCGATTAGGACTTCTGAGTCCTCTGTCCTCATGGACTGAGCAGCTGCAGGATTCACAGCCTTCCAGCTTGCTGATAGCCACTGTTGGACTACTCAGTCCCTATCATGTTAGCCAATCTGGTAGACCTCCTTTGTAATATATGCTCATTCTATCAATTCTTCTCCTCTAGAGAACTCTGACTAATGCAAACCAACTAATGAAAACTAGGGAAAACACCATGACTCAGTCACACAGTTATGACTCATTTGTTCACACAGGATGCCAGACATCTTGCTGTAAAAATGAAAAATTCCACATTTCCTCATGAGAGCCATAATTTATATTCTGAATCTGACACTATGATCGCCTGTAATACATTAAAAAATAGTGATAAAGAGGAAAAAGGGAAGCATCCAGTTTCTACCTACTAGAACTAAACTATTCACAGCAAAGTGCTCTTATCGAGATGTGCCTATGTGTAGTGATGCAAAATTTCCCCTTTTGTCATAGTGAAGCCAAAAGAAGTATTAAGATGAATCAATTGATACTTTAAAGTATAAAAATTGAAGAATTGCAAACATTAGATCATAAAGTTTATTTTGGTCCATTTTTATTCCACATGATGTCTTTGAATTTTAAAATATTAATATTCATTAAATATATTAAGACAAAACTTCATATGAAAAAACAAAAAACCCAGGATAGCTAAAACAATCCTGTACAATAAAGCCACTATTACTATAGAGCAATAGTAATAAAAACAGCTTGGTATTGGCATAAAAACCAACATGTGGACCAATGGAATTGAATTGAAGACCCTGACATTAACCCATACACCTATGAACACCTGATTTTTGTCAAAGAAGCCAAAACTATACAATGGAAAAAAGAAAACAACTTCAACAAATGGTGCTGGCATAANTGGATGTCAACATGTAGAAGATTGTAAATAGATCCATATCTATCACTATGCATAAAACTGAAGTCCAAGTGGATCAAAGACCTCAATATAAAACCAGTTACACTGAACCTGATGAAGAGAAAGTAGGAAGTAGTCTTGAATGCATTGGCACAGGAGACAACTTCCTAAATATAACACTGTGAGCAACAATTAATAAATGGGACCTCCTGAAACTGAGACACTTCTGTAAGGTAAAGGACATGGTAAATAAGACAAAATGACAGTCTACAGAATGGGAAAAGATCTTCAACAACCCCACATCTGACAGAGGTCTGATATACAAAATACATAAAGAATTCAAGAAATTAGACATCAAAATACCAAACAATCCAATTAGAAAATGGTCTATAGAGCTAAACAGAGAATTNTCAACAAAAGAATATCAAATGGCCGAAAGACATTTAAGGAATTGCTCAACATCCTTAGTCATCAGGGAAATGCAAATCAAAATGAATGGCTAAGATCAAAAACACTGATAACAACCNCTTATGTTGGAGAGGATGTGGAGCAAGGGGAACACTCCTCCACTGTTGGAGGGAGTGCAAACTTGTACAGCCACTTTGGAAATCAATATGGCGGTTTCTCAGAAAATTGGGAATCAATCTTCCTCAAGACCCAGCTGTACCACTCTTAGGCATATACCCAAGGAACACTCAATCATACCACAAGGACGCATGCTCAATTATGTTCATGGCAGCATTATTTGTAATAGCCAGAACCTNGAAACAATCTAGATGCCCCTCAACTGAAGAATGGATTAAGAAAATGTGCTAATATACACAATGGAGTACTACTCAGTAGTAAAAAACAATGACATCGTGAAATTTGCAGGCAAATGGATGGAACTAGAAAATATCATCCTTAGTGAGGTAACCCAGACTCAGGACAAACATGGTATGTTCTCACTCACAAGTGGATACTAGATGTAAAGCAAAGGATAACCAGACTACAACCTATAGCTCCAGAGAAGCTAGCTAACAAGGAGGACCCAAGGAAGGATGCATGGATCACCCTGGGAAGGGGAAATAGATGAGATCTCCATGAGCAAACTGGGGATGAGAGGTGGGCAATGGAGGGTAGGTGATGGGATGAGAACATAAGGGAACAGGATGATCTAGCTGGAACAGGGATGGAGTGGGAGAGCAATGAAAGAGATGCCATGATAGAGAGAGACATCATGGGGATAGGGAGAAACCTGGTGCTGGGGAAGTTCTCAGGAATCCACAAGGATGACCCCAGCTTAGACTTAGCAATAGTAGAGAGGGTGCCTGAACTGGCTTACCCCAGTAATCAGATCAGTGTCATTATAGAACCTAATTGTCATTATAGAACCTTTCTCCAGTAACTGATGGAAGAAGATGCAGAGATCCGCAACCGAACACCAGGCCAAGATCCAGGAGTCCAGTCAAAGAGAGAGAAGAGGAATTCTATGAGCAAAGGGCATTAAGATCATGATGGGGAAACCTACANAGACAACCAAACCAAACTAGTGGGAACTCATGAAATTTAGACCAAGACCTTTGGAGCCTCCGAGGGACTGGACTAGGCCTTCTACATAAGCGAGACAGTGATGTAGCTTGATCTTGATAGACCCCAAAAACAGGGTGCTACCTTCTCGGGAAGAGGGGCCCCAAATTCCCAGACTCCAGTCCAGTTTATGCAATCTGCAAGAGGTTTTATTACAAGGCAAAAAGACAAACGGTTGTACAATCGGGCCTTCTTGACTCTCCTGAGCAAGAGAAGCCCCGAACTGAAATCACACACAGTTTTTAAAGGCAAAAATCACAGAATTACAGTTTTCATACAGATCTATCTTTGATTGGTTCGTGTCTAGGGACTTTCCACAAAGTTTGGCTTAATTATAGGGTGGGTGCTCATTGTCATGGAGACCAGAGTTGGGACATTCCAGAGCCAAATAATCGTTATCACCTGAATGTCTTGTGACATCCTGTGACATCCTGTGGTCAAGCAATCGAGGTTCTGCCGGAGAACTTTGGGGGGGTTTATACAAGGTCACAGTGACTTTCCCCGGAACTCCTGTAATTGTCCTAGCTACAATTGAGCAATTATCTCTTTGCCAGAAACCTCCGGTTGTGGTGGAGCAGCGGCTGGACAGCGTATCTTAACAGAAATCTTGACCTCCATTAAACAGTAATTTAGCAATTCTGCTCTGGCTTTAGCTTCTCGATCCTAAGGGAGGGATTGTCAGGCCTAAAGAGTATGGGGGTTTCAGGCCTTAGGAAAGTTGGGGTCTTTCAATCTGCTTAAGGGGACCCCTGACAGTAGGATCAGGATCCATCCCTGGTGCTTGAGCAGGCTTTTTGGAGCCCACTACCTATGGTGGGACACCTCGCACAGACTTGAGGCAGGGGGAGGGGCTTGGACCTGCCTCTACTGAATGTACCAGGCTCTGCTGACTCCTTATGGGAGGCCTTATCTTCTTGTAGGAGAGAATGGGGGCATGGGTTGGGGTGGAGGCTGGAGGGGCAGGAAGAGGAAAGAGGGGGAATCTGTGATTGGTATGTAAAATGAATAAAAAAATTTCTTAATAAAAAAGTATAAAGAAAAAAGAATATATTAAGACAAAACAATAGCCATTGTTCAATACATTGGCTCTTACCTATATTTTTATATTGAAATGGATATTGCCTTTATAATAAAGTCTAGTTTTTTTCTCTCAGTCCCTCCCATGATTCCTTCTTTCTACCTTCCGATTGTCCTCCATATCTCATCCTTTTCCCTCCCTCCCTCCCTCCCTCCCTTCCTTTCTTCCTTCCTTCTTTCCTTCCTCCTTCTCTCCCCTCTATCCTCATCTGCTACATCTTCTGAAATACATACGAGCTGCTGTTTATTTATTTAAATAATCCTAGGGTGTTTCTAAGCCTGGAATTGGAATTGCTGTAGAGAATTACCAGTAAAATACAGCTCACTGACATAGCAGCACCTCTCCTTTGCAGCATCATTTGGTGGGTGTGATTTGCTACTTGTCTTGGTAGTGCCCCCTTTGTCTTTTTCATCATGTCTTGGTATGTGTGGACTGTCTTTCTCTATAAGCAGTGAAGAATGTCTAACAGTAACTTCAGTTTTTAGATATGATTGCCCAGTTCCCCAAGGTTCCCATCAGGGTTTCTTGGATGAATTCCATGAAGGCTACAAGGATTGTTGCATTGTAACTTGGTAAATTCAAAACTGCCTCTTCAAATTTGGCAGTAATCTGTTCAGATAGTTCCTCTTGTGATTTTTAACAATCAATAATTTTATTTTAGCTATATGTATGATCATGGACTTTGTTAGAAAATGTTAAATAAATCAAGTAATTATAGTTATCTTAAATAGTCTAATTATCTAATTTTTATAATTAAAAAAGTCATTGTTCTCTGTAATGCAAAACTACAAAATGACTTTAGAAAATTCTATGTGTGTTTTTGTGATTGTGTGTTATCCAAGATTTTGAATGCCAAAATGTCTGACTTTTGTAAAGAAACATAAATGTTGGGGATGGAGGAGCAGAGGTGTTATTAGGTGTTATTAGTATGCACAAAGCTCTGGGCTCGATTCCCCACACATGCCTCTGATTCTAGTACTTTTTATGTAGACATTAATGGATGAGAAGCTCAAGGTCATCCTTGGCTACATAACAAGTTTGAATGTAGCCTGGACTACAGGAGACCCTGTCAGGAAAAAGAAAAAAAGAAAAGAAAGCAAAGACTGAAAAAAGAAAATAAACATATTTTACTACAAATAATTGGTTTTCTGGCTCCAATTATATTACTCAAAGATAAGACTAGATCTGAATAATCTCTCTTCCTCTCTCTCTCCCGTCTCTCTAAAAATTAAAGTCAAAGAAATGAAAGAGAATATAAAGCAATATAAAGAGCTGTGATTCTTTCTCTGTGCTTAAAAAATACATTAAAGTAGCATCTAAAAATAACATTTACTTCACAAGAAATGCAGTAATAGAAACAAAAGGTTAGAAGGGTTGAGAAAATTCAATCATAAATAAACAAATTGTGTGAACTGTTGTTTAGTTTTGAATTAACCTGAGCAAATTCAGTCTGTTACTTCTTTTCGCTTCCTTCTCTGTTAAAGTATGGTTTACAAAGAGGAAAATTTATGACTGTCAGAAAAATATAATGCAAAAACACCAATGATTTTAACTCATCAACTAATGAGGGAAATGGTAATTTTTAAAGGTCTCAGAACTTGGTAAGATGTACATGTACACACGTTTAATTTGTCAACGAAATATGAGAACAAGGTTATTCAGTAAAATACAGGCTGTTGTGACTTTAGGGTTTATTTGGTTCACTTACTTGTGTCTGCTAGGCAAAAGCTGCAAGTTATNTGTCCCATGGAGTTCTACTATAGCCCATGTACACCATGAGCCTAGTACTACACTGAAAAGAACATCTAGCAATTTCCTGTCTTTGCTCTGCACTGTCTTCTACTCCAAACACTCTTAACATTAGTGTGTTCNGAGTCCTACTCTCTCCTTACTGCTCTCATTTGGTCCTGTATGAATGGTATTAAAATCCTGATGACTCCTAATGACTATGTGGATAGTTAAAATCTCTTTCTTGACCCCNAGTCTCTCTATCCAACTCTTCACAGCACCATGCCCTTACATGCCTGATACACAGTTGAAATTCACCAAATCTAAATCTAAATTCTGAGTTATCTTTTCCACAAAAGACCACCTCTCCTACCTTTGGGGTCTCTTTATTTTCTAACCCTTATTTTCTTACACTCCAAGGGGATTTCTTCAAGAAACAGTAATCCACCCTCTGAATGTAGCAGTGATCACTTTTCACCATGACCACTCTTCCCATCTCTTACCTTATCAGGTGTGCCCACACAGAGGTATTGAACTCCAGGAGGATGTGGGAAACACAGCAGTACNTAGNTGTATCAAAGAGTTAATGACTAATTATTCAAACCCAAGTATACAGACCAGCTCTCANGACAGTCGTCTCTACTGAACAGTTCAAGAAATTGTTATTACGTGGATCATGAGTTCCCCGATTTATAATTCTATGTAGCTATGTCTAATGTTCCCCATTAACACACACACAAAAAAACTTGGTTTAAATATGTTGTAGCTTAGGAGGCTGAGGCAGAAAAATGGCCATGAGTTCAAGGCAAATCTGGGCTACAAAGTGAATTCTAGGTCAGGCAAAGCTATAGACTCTATAGCTTACAGAATCTATCTATCTATCTATCTATCTATCTATCTATCTATCTATCTATCTATCTAACTATCTATCATCTATCTATCTATCTATCTATCTATCTATCTATCTATCTTGTCTGTCTGTCTATCTATCATCTCTCTCTACATTATATATATACATATATATATATACTGTGTATATAGTATATACAGAGATCTATATATGTATTATATGCACAATATAAATTTAGTATAGAGTGACACCTTATTTCAAAAGCAAAAACATTTTTAAAATGTGAATGAATATTTTGTTACTTTATTAGGTGTTTTAAGTTGCCTACAAAATATTTTCATGCATCCTTATGTTCTATTCCCTCACCCCATCTCCCAGCCTTTCCATTTTCCATGTGACTTTTTAAACTCACAGTAATATCTTTCACACCCTTTCTGTCTCTCATTAGAAAATAAACAGGCATATAAAGAATAATAATAAAATAAAAAAATTAAAACAAAGCAAGACCACCATGATAAAGCCAGAAGGTCTTTCTCACCTCTCTTTCTTAAAGCCTCATCCCTCTTGTAGGGCCCTTTCTAGTCTCCTGGACTTTACTCAGTTACTCTCATGTAGATACACATATTTAATAGTTTGAAGCTGGATCCACATATGAGAATATGGGGGTGGGGGAAGAACTTTTCTTTTCTGAGCCTGGATTGCCTTGCTTAATATAATGTTTGTCACTATGTAAATTTTGTGATTTCATTTTTCTTCACAACTGAAAAAAATACCATTGTGTATACATACCATATTTTCATTTTCCATTCATCTGTAAATGGCCACCTAGACTGATTCCATTCTTCATGTACAAATTTCTCTGCTGTTGAGTACAGAGTTCACTGGATCTGAATGAAAATGCTCCCCTGCCTCCATAGGCTTATACATTTGAATGCTNGGTCCCCATTTAGTGGAACTGTTTGGGAGGGATTAGGAGGTATGACCTTATTGGAATAGGTATGGCTTTGTTGGAGGAAGTGTGTCACTGGGAGTGGGCTTTGAGATTTCAAAGTCACATGCCTTCCTGCCTGCTTCTATGCTTCCTGATATGATGATGATGACTAACCTTCTGAAACTGTAAACCAGTCCCCAATTAAATGCTTTTAAAATAAGAGTTGCATTGGTGATGGTGTCTCTTCACAGCTGCAGAACAGTAAGTAACTAAGACACAGTTGGTATCAGGAAGTGGTGTTTTGTTGNGACAAGTCTGACCATGCTATTGTTTGGAGAAATGTGGAAGACTTTGAGACTTTGTATTAGTAAAATGGTTGAATTTATTAAGCAAGACTTTACAGCCTCTTAGTAGGGCCATGGAAAACAGTAGTACTGATGGCAATGTAGACTATGAAGCCCTAGGTCAAAGGTTTCAGAAGGNAAGAATATTAGTAAGTGGCCTAGAGAGTATTCTTCTAGTATTTTGGGACAGATTGTATCTGCTTTTGTCCTTTCCTGAGAATCTGCCTGAGGATAAATTGGAGAGATTTTGGATTAATGTCTTTGGCAGATGAAATTTCGAGACAGCCTAGTATTGACTGTGTCACATGGCTATTAGTGATCACTCTTATGCAGATCTACAATGAAAAGGAGCAAGTAGAACAGAGAGAAATACAAAATGTACAGTTTGAAGAGGAAAAGAGCACCAGGAAATGTAATGTCGGAGCCAAGTCTCATGGTAAAGGAGATAAGAAGTTTAAAGAAAGACCTAATGGTAAATGGAAAAAAGGACATGGTACCCTCTGGGCAAGATGCCACCAATCTAATCTTCCAACTTGTGAAAAGGAATTAAAGGAAAGCTTTATGCAGCCAAAGAACCATCAACAACAGGAATCTGATACAAATGCAATGCAAGGGAGAAGCCAGGTTCTAGTCCTGGCAGGAAGAAAAGTTCGGCAACTTTGTGGTTCTGGATTTAGAGTCAAGAAAGATACAGAAAAGGGATTGTGGAATCTTTTTCTGAGGTTAAGGAAACTGGCCAAGGCCAGGTGTGTGGCAGGTCTGGAGAGGCCATTGTGTGAAACTGTGANGGTGAAGCCTTGCTTTGGAAATCCTGGGATGTTGGAGATGACAGAGCTTTGGGATACCTATCAAGGAGAGCTATAGACAGTGTGTGGAACAAGGTCAGGACAGAGAAGTGGATTGCAGTCAACAAAGTTGGAAGGAGTGGGAGATATGAAAAGTCATCTAAGACCCTGGACATGGGCTATAGAACTGTAGAATTTGAAATTTTCTCTGCTTGGTTTCCNTCTTGCTTTGGTTCAGTANTACCCCATTACNCTCCCTTTCCTTCCTTTTTGAATGGTAGTGTATATTTTGTGCCATTGTATTTTGTAAATGTGTGACCTGCTTTTTGGTTTTGATTTCACAAGGAGTTACAGCTAAGGGATTGCCTTGAGTTGTAGAAGATAATTTGGACCTTTAAACAGTATTGAAGCTGTGAAAGAGTATGGGGACTTTTGCATTGATATGGCTACAAGCCTGTAGGGGCCAGGGAATAGACTGGACTTCATAGGCTTTTATGTTTGAATGCTTGGTCCCCAGCTAGTGGAACTATTTGGGAAGGATTAGGAGGTGTGGACTTGTTGGAGTGGGTGTGGCCTCTGGGTGGAGGTATGTAACTGGGAGTGGAATTTGAGATTTCAAAAGTCCATAGCAAGTCCAATCTCTGTTTCTATATGCTTGGCTACCTGCCTGCAGGTCAAAATATAAATTCTCTATCCCATCCCATGTCTGCCTGCCTGCTGCCATGCTTCCTGTCATGATGCTCATGGGCTCACCCTCTGAAACTGTAAGCAAGCTCTCAAATGCTTTCTTTTATGAGTTGCCTTGGACAAGGTATCTCTCAACAGCAAAATAATAGTGACTAAGCTACCCAGTAATGGAAAAGTTGGTTTGTAGTAGAAAGTTTGTCCAGTCCGGCCCGGCTCCCACAGCCGCTTTGACCTCAGTAAGCACACAGAGGCTCATATCATTTTTCAAACCATGGCCATGGCAGGCTTCTAGCTAGCTAGCTCCTACATCCTAAATTAACCCCTTTTTATAATCTATGTTGCCACGTGTCCCACGTGGCTTTACCTGTGTGCCGTTACATGCTATTCTCTAGNTGGCAAAATGGTGTCTCCTCACTCTGCTTTCTGTTTCTCATTCCAATCTCCCTCCTAACCTTATTCTGCCTCACCATTGGCCAAACAGCTTTATTTATCAACCAATCAGAGCA